>CAIGRN010118410.1:0-16057 GCA_903798345.1 Fraxinus anomala
TAGTAGATGATGAATGTCTTATTACAAAATATTGTGCTACTAGTCTCAATCTATGGCTCTTGTTATTATTTAGTCCCCAAGTTAATTCTAACTTGCTTAACTTTTCAATTATCAATAATACTACTTGTAAATAATGTGGTTATATAATGATTTTACATATAGGTGAGTATCAAAAAGAGAGCAAATATAGTTTTTTTGGTCAAAGAAATTTTGATCCAATCATATCTCACAACATCATATATATGTAAGCTATTATATAAATTATCATGTACATATAGCATAAACGTTCAATTATAGGGAGCGAGGTGGTTAGCCCATGGGTACAACAAGTTGAGGGTATTGCCTTCTTTTCCGTTTTCTTATATAGCGTGTGTTTTTGCGGCATTTTCATCCCAAAATGCATTTTGGTACTACATCAATGTTGAGGATTTTACATCGATTATATATATATGTTACCAATAATATGTGCTTACATATTATTTAATATATCTTTTATATAAATATGAAACTAAATATAGAATCGACTTATGAAATCGAGTATATATATGTAGACGAATTTGTGCCTTTCCATATTTCGATGAAGGCCGTTTCGTTCTTCAATTTAAAACATTTCATGTAACAATAAGAAAGCTAGCATTTCTATAATCAAATACATTGTAAAGAAATCAAAGAGGAGAAAGAGAAGATGCAAGTATAAGATTGGTCAAGGCAAGTGAAATACTTTTTCCTTAGGATGAATTTGCCCCATATCAGTGCTAACAATTTTTTAGCAATCATCTTCCATCACGCAACGATCATGTCTAACCATATGAGTATTCTAAATGGTTTAGACTAACAAACTTGAACGGAGTTTTCTTTCTGTTATAACCATGACTTTGATGCAAAAAGGAATCACTTTTATAAGTGTTTTTAAGCAAAACCAAAGTGTAAATATGTATTGAAATGAATAATAAATGTCCTAGGGGTACTTTATATAGAAGATGAATGTGTGTGGTTAGAGAGGCACGTCCAAAAACTTAGCATTTTTCATGAAGGGACACAACCTAATCCATCGCTCGCCTACCACTCATGTGGCGCTCGAGCGATGCAATGCAGTGAGCTATTGCTTGCCTGACTTGAGCGACAGGCCTCACATGCCAAACTCCGATTTTTTCTTTAAACTTTAGACCATAATTTTTCATTAATTCGGAATTGATTTTTAGATTCCAAATATACTACGACATCTACTTGATAAGTAAAATAAGTTGTCTATTTATTTTCATAATTTGACCATCGAATGAAATTCGAATATTTGATCGAAGTTGACACAAATTCAATTTTCAGGATTTATACTTAACCAAAATTTCAATTCTAAAACCAAATTCTAACAATCAAGTGGGCCACCGATTCTAACAGTCTCATATTTGTGTATAATATTAGTGCCAATTTTTAGATTTTATCCTCTTGTTGTTCATGGAAAAAAAACTTTCCAACGATCACATTTCTTCTAAAAAGGAGGTGAAAATCTGGCCCAAACAAGCGTATAATTATATAATATTTTGATTGATTTGAACCAAAAATAACAAGAATAATCTAATTTTAAAGAAATAAAATTGACTTCGCGTTGAGAAATGCTTTCTCATATTTCCGAAGTAAAGGGAAGAAATTTTGGTATTTGATGGGCTGGCCCACCTCTGTTCTTCAACATAAGTATTGGATCAATATCTTGCAAAGAGCCCGTCACAACTGTCTACGGAAGAAACCCATAAAAATGGTTGGGAGGCCCACTTTCTCCTGTCTACATCGGGGCAGACGCGGTTTGGTTTGAACAGTTTGCGATAAATTTTTAAACCAAACCAGATAAAATAGTTTGGAATTTTTACAAATCAAATCAAGCTACTTCAATATCTAAGCCAAACCAATCCAAATCAATTTTTTTTTTCGATTTGATTAGGTTTAAAACCACGGTTTAACAAAGAAAAGTATAAAATGTATCGAATAAATTAAATCATAAATATTAGTTTAAAATTTCACGTTAAAATATATATAATAACATTAAAATATTAACCAAAGTTCTATAATTCTAATCATTATAATACAACAACGTGATATAAACATTTTAACCACTTAATCTATTTTAATTGGTGCAATATCTGCAATTGTAACACATGATTCATTCTTTCCATAAAAATAAAAATATAGCCCCAGTTTGAGTCACATTAAAATTTTCATTTTTATTCTTCTACTTATTTTTAACCATACATTTTTCAACAAAATAATATTTTCCATCACATCAATAACTTTTCCTTCTTTTTCAAACACACATTCACCATCAATTTACTATTCCAAAATACATTCTTCCAAAATAATGTGGCTCAAACACATGAATTAATTCATTATAGTTAAATAAAATAAAATAACTAAATAAAAAAAATGAATAGAAAGATCAAATATAATAATACATTCTATAATATTTTGTGAATCATTCATTGATTCTACCTCATCTAAATATTGAAGAATTACTATATGTTTCTTTTTACCATGCTACCAATTTTTAGGGCAAATTACCAATTCAATCATATTTTCACTCAACGTAACTCTTAAATGAATCAAGATTCTGATCACTTTTTAGGAATGTAAAGAGATAGTTGTGAATATTTGAACAATTAATACATCTTTAACAATTTGGAAGACATTTTTGTACTTAATTGCTTTCAATTTATACTTTTTAGGAATGTAAAGAGATAGTTGTGAATATTTGAACAATTAATACATCTTTAACAATTTGGAAGACATTTTTGTACTAAATTGCTTTCAATTTATACCAAAGTAATATGTCAAAAAACTCAATAATAAAATCTTCAAAACGATATTTAAGTAAGCAACCAAATCATTCTAGCAATTAACAGTAAAATCTAGAAACTAAGTTAAAATATAAATAATTACTTGAGTGGCCCGACGAGGAAATGAGACGTAAATAAATAAAAAGTGATGCCCACTAAATAATTAAGGGAGCCAGATACAAATTAGAATAAAATAACATAACTACCAATAAAATATAGCAAATACTTACCAAAAAAAATAAGAAAATTTGGATAAAATAACCTGAAAATTTAGTAAAAATTCGAGAAAATTAAGGGAAAAAAGTGTAAGTCTGAATTAAAATAAAAATATAATTGTTTACTAAATTGTAATGGGTATTCGATGAATATGATTCAGAAACAGTTGTTCAACGCTGCACCCAATTTGATGGGTTTGCATTCATAATTGCGATGACTGACCGGTATATCAGTATGATTTTATTAATTCATTGGAATGGATAATTATCTATTTGTGTATTGAGTTTAGTTGGGTTGTGTCTTTCCCCTAATTCGGCACGTGCTAATGTGAACCATATGCCCAATAGATTGGCTAGTCAACAAATAAAGGAATAATCTCATGATAACCCCTCCAATTTGGAATGAAGTAAAAAATTATCCCTATTTAGCAGATATTAAAATTTGATTTTAATCACATATTTCAAATGTAGAAGTCGAAGAACAAATGGAGAAAATCATTCCAACTTGTCATCTAAAGCTTTGCTGTCAATGGATGAACATGTTCTCTAATGAAGCACTCTTGAGGTTGACGATGATCTGCAAAAAGGGTTAACAAAAATTATCTTATAATCCTATACCTATAAAGTGCATAAACTAGGACAATGAAGATACAATTTGAATATATAAAATGCTGTTTTATGTAAGAATTTTAACTTTTAGATTAAGTAATTCAACAAAGTATGGGTATGTCACAATAGTCAATATTGAAAGACATGATATTTAGAAAATTCCATGGATCTACTAAATATAAATATGTTCCAAGCTTGGATTTGTTATAATTTTTCTAATATTAACATGGATTGTACTAAGAAAGTTGTCACATAAATTAAAAGAGACAATGTCTACAAAAATTCATTACTAATGCAACATATATAGGATTACATACAATGGACATGGTAAAAGAAAAAATAGACATTGTCAATAAGTATAAATATAGAAATTCTTATAGATGGAGTGACTCATCATAATTAATATTTCAATTAATATTTCTTTATTCTTCTTCTATTATTTCTTATTTTTTCTACATCCTATTAAGCCTATTGACCTCGATTTTTGTACATCGACGTGTCCAACAAATTCCGAGTCCACTTGCATCCACGTAAGCTCCTTCCGAGTCCACTTGCGTCCAGGTAAGCTCCTTCCGAGTCTGCTTGCATCCCTGTAAGCTCCTTTTTTACATTTGAACAAATTGTTAGTCACTCATGACCTTCTCTAAAGGTAGAGGAGGTGGCCGCGAGTATTTGACGCTCAAGTCAGTCGAGGAGAAGAAATTTAATAGTGTGGGGCAACTCAAAGCGCAATTCACTAAAGCATTTGAACAACAAAAATGTGTATGTGAGTATGTAAAACGAGAGAGAAACAATCTTACAAAGCTTTTTGTATATTGAGTTGCATTACCTTTAAGCTGGTGTGTGTTTTAAGCTTTTATAATGGCCTTGATGAAGTGGTGGCCATTGGATAGAGAAATACATAGCTTATCCAAAGTTTGAAAGCATCCCATCGTAGACGTCACATCATTCATCATAGCCTGTGGCATTTAATGTATTCTGAAAATGTTGTGGTGTGACTCAAATTCCTTTTCATTTGGTGTGTGGTTGGATAAATCAAGTCTAAAGAGTTTGGTTTTTTGATAGTGCTAATTGATAAGAATCAAATTTCATCAAGAATTGGAAGTTTGACTTAGAAAATGACTTTGAGATGGTGAAAAACATAATTGGAAGAATTAAAACCGAGAGTAGAAGCTGTGGCGCCTTGGTCACGGCGCCGAAGTGCCCTATAGAAGAGAAGAAAGCAACAACTCGGTGCTGAGTAGCCAAGCAGAGGGCATCGTGGCGCGGCCCCCCGTTTTGACAACAGTACCGAGGCGCTGGGGTCTAGGTGCCACCTGGAGGAATTTTTTGGGATTTTGAGGATTATATGATTTTTTCTTCAACTTGTACTTCAAAAAGAGGCTCCTATATATGGTTTTAATTCTACATTAAATTCAACAATATCTTGAGAATGTCGTAGGTGTCACATCATCCATCATATGACTTGTGACATTTAATGTATTCTGAAAATGTTGTGGTGTGGTGTTTGGTTGGAAAAGGAAGTCTATGAAATTTGGTTTTTTTTGATAGTCCTAATTAATAAGGATCAAATTTCATCAAAGATTGGAAGTTTGACTTGGAAAATGACTTTAGGATAGTGAAAATATCATTGAAAGAATTAAATCTGAAAGTGAACGATACGGTGCCATGTTGCGATGCCATGGCGCCTCGTAGAAGAGAAGAAGGCAACAACCTGGTCCTGGGATGCCAAACAAAGGTCGTCGTTGTGTGGCATTCTATTTTGACAATAGTACCTAGGCACCGGGACCCTAGGCGTCGCTTGGACGGATTTTTTGGAATTTTGCGAATTTTATGATTTTTTCCTTCAACTTATACTCCAAACAGAGGCTATACATTACATTTAACAATATCTTGAGAGTTATAGAGCTTAAATATCAATTGAGAGTATTAAGATTTTGATAATGTAAACACAATCACTATTGATTATAGTGAATTTCTCTTCTCTGCCCTTGGTTTTTTTCCATTTTAAGTTTTCACATAAATTTTGATGTTCGTGTTTTCTTCTTATTTATTTCATTATTGTTATTATCTTGCAATCAATTCACAATAGAAAAAGTAGCCACCCCATGACTTAGTCTTACATGCCTATGGTAGAGGTTGACAAGACTTGACCTTATATTGCTGCAAGAGGTCATATAAATCATTCGCATAAAATCTTTTTGTAGAAAGTCTTTTGGGAGAAGTGGACATGAAATATGCTCTTTTAAGGCTAGGAAGCTTCCGCTTTGATATGGGCTTCAGCTTTCCATACTATGCTTTGGTTGAGGCGGCGTGTCATCATTTCTCCTAAATTTTTAAGAGGCTTATGCTCTAGCGACTTACTTAGAGCCTCGACTGAAGTAGTGAATCACCTCTCTATAGTTGTTTTGCAGCAGGTGGCACTTCTCTTTAACCGTGGAGCTTCTGCTTTCACACGACACTTCTGTTGAAGCGCGTGTGGGCCATTGTTGAGCTTCCAATTGATTGCTACGTGGGCTTTTTTAGCCTCGATGGCGAGGCGTAACAAGAATTCATGCATTATATGAATATCTATAATTGAACTTGAGGTGCTATTGTGATACTGATATCTTAGTATTATTACTGCTAGCATATGCAATATATTATTGTTGCAAAATATGAATGCCACATCATCATGACACTATTTTCAACAGCCAGTACATACACCACGTCATCTACATTAGCACTTTATTATCGACAGCATATTATCTACTATGATACACGAACGCTCTCTGCATATTCTATCTTGAAGAAGTTTGATTTGCTATTATTCACGTTATTTTGTCATTATTATTTGAAGATGTCAAATGGACCCCAATTTATTTTGTATATGTGCAATAGATACATTATGTTATATTACATGTTGGTTTAGTTCATATTACAGATGATATACTGACAAAATTTCGAAAAATCATAGTGTTATATTTCAGAGGCAATTTATAAGTTCTCGCTTATTCAGGCTCATATAAATCTTTTCAAAACAGTTCGTAAGTCCTTACTTATTGAAGTGACTTATATTCTCAAGGTAATTCATAAGTCCCCACATATGTAGGATCGATGCATGTTTTTGAGGCAGTTCGTAAGCCTTCCCTCACTTTTTGGAGTTGCTTATATTTTTGAGATAATCTGTAAGACCTCGCATACTTGACAACTTATATTTCAAGTTCGACTCCCATATAATATAGGACTCGAACTTGGAAAATTATTGTTATATCTATAAATCACGTGACATGCGTGTGACGGAGGGGGTCCCATATTGGTCGACTTAGCAATCAGTTATATCAATTCGATTTGATTATTTAATCAAGTAACTCATACTGAGGTTAGACTCGTTCCATTAACCCACTAGGCCCATTTGCATTTCCCTATATATATGTGAGTTCATTCACAATAAATGTATAAATCATTCTAACCCTATTCGAATCCCCTCTACCTTTCTTGTATTCATATTATATCTCGTCCGATAGTTGACTTGACCCGTGGACCTTTTTCTCGAATGACGTCCTTTACCCCCTAACGATATGTTCTAGTGCACAGAGAATGCCCATGTGGGGGAAGGTGGATGTGATTTTGTTGGCGCTAAAATTGGGGTCAACAAAGCCGATGTTTAGTTTAGATAAAAATCAAACTAAATAGATTTGAGTAAAATTCTATAGAATGTATGATTAAATTATTTATTGATTCTGACTTAGATTTTAAGGAGAATTAATATAAATATTTAGTTCAATAAAAAATGAGCTAAATAAAGATGAAACTTGAATTATAATAAGGGAAGATTACATAACTAAGAGATTTAGTTTAACAAATTTTAAATTTAAGAGATCAAGGTTTAAAATTTCAAATCTCAGACTTTTTTCAAAATTTATTTATAAATAAATTAATTAAACATATATTTTATTAACTAAATATATTAAGGTCACAATTCCATATAATTTGGTCACAAATTCCATATAATTGGTCACATATTATTAATTGATCATAAATCACAATTTTTATATGTCACAAATTATTTTATTGTCACAATTCAAATATTTTGTGGATCACAATTTGTTCATCGAATACAAATTAAAAATTTATACGTCACAATTTATTCATTGGTCACAAATCTATTAAATTAATAAGTTACATATTATTCATTGGTCATAAATCACAAATTTTATATGTTACAAATTATTTTACGGTCACAATTTGTTCATCGATCATAAATAAAAAAAATTATATGTCACAATTTATTTATCGATCACAAATCACAAGTATTATAAGTTATAACTTATCATACAGTAAAAAGTTATCAAATTATTGGTCACATATTAATAATTTTTTAGGTCACACATTATTTTTTTGGTCACAATTTACCTTTTTCATTGCTCACATATTGTTTATTGGTCACACACCAACCATTTTATTGGTCACAATCGGTCACATATTGTTTATTGATCACAAACCAACCAATTTATTGGTCACAATTAACAAAACAATTTATGACTACCACCTCCACCAATAGTAGCACAACTACCAATGCCACATGTACCACCACCATCATCTCCTCAAATCCATTATCATCAATGCCACCATCGTCGCGACCACTACAACCACTATCTACACTCTTCACCACCGTAATCACCATCTCCACCACACCACATCACAACCAACAACCAAAAAAATCCTAAAACCTACCATCATCGCCGCTATGACTATCACCAATAGTTACCGCAATCACCACTAATCCACAACCATCGCCACCACCATCTCCATCACAGCCGCCGCCACTAATTAATCGGTCACAACCACCACCATATATGAACGTCGTCGCTGCCAAAGGCACATGCACAACCACGCCATCGCCATCGCCACCGCCACCGCCAACACAAACACCAAACCTACCACCACCGTTCACTGCTAGAAGAAGAAGCCACAGTGGCGATCTGAGCCACTTGCGCCACAGTCCGCGTGGCAGCGGTGCTCGACAATCCGAGTTGCAGCAGCGATCTAGCGTTGCACACGATGGCACTCAATTTGCCGCTAGATGCCGCTTCCACCGGTGAAGAAGAAGAAAGAGTGAGAAGAGAAAGGAGAAGAGAGAAGTCGGTAGAAAAGAGAGAGTGAGACAAGAGGAGACGAAGAGAAGAGAGGAGGAGGAGGAGGAAAATTCTAAGGTTTGCCGGTTTGGGATGAAATTAATTAGGATTTGTGATGAAATATCTGATTTTTGAAAAGTGAAACCTTATTTCTGAAATTTGAAATTGAATATTGAAAATTCTGATTTTGTATAATTTCTACTTATAATAAATTGAATTGATTGGGCCAAAGGACCCATTTAGCAAACCAGGAATATGCCACCTCAATGGATAACCCCTTTATTTACATATTGGCTAGATTGTAATTCATGGAATACAGCTCTAAAAACCAATTCTTAGTACAATATTTTCTAATTTGATTTAGAAAAAATCTATACATTTTTCAAGAAATGTCAATATCTTTTTCTTTTATAATTATTAATAATTAATATGTCGGCAAATTAAGAAATTGACACGACTTGCACTAACGTGGCAAGTTCCTATATTTTTATGTAAAGCCTCCACCGCCTTGCATTTGCACTAAATCTTCTAAGTAACAAAGCCAACAGTTTTCGGGTATCAATGGAAGACCTCCCTTTGTCATCACCGACAGCAAGCGGTACCGCCACACGGAAGCGCGAAACTTCGGCAATGTCTTGTGTGAAGAAAAGGTGCCTGACCTGTGCGGTTTCGGTTGTAGAAATTTTCCGGTACCTGAAAGCAATCGTGGTGGGTCAGACTAAGAAAATGAAGGCAAAAACGGAGAAGGAAGCGACGGAGGCTGATCTGCAGACGGCCAAGATGCAGGTGGAGGCCGCCGATGAAGCTGAAAATGACAAGAAGCGACTTGATTAATCCATGTCTACAAGTTTTCTTTTGTTTTTCAATTCGAGTATATAACTATAGATATATATTTCATCTTTGCAAGCCTTCGTAAATAAATTATATTGCCAATCCAGTAAATGTGTATCTGTTTAGCAAATCAAGTTTGAATTTGGGGACGTTGAAAACTGGTTTAATCAGGTTCGGGACACGGGTAGTCCGTTCGGTGCCGTAGTGATTAAAATCTAAAATTTAATTAAGTTAAAATTAATAATTAATTTTATTATATATTTCATAATTTTTCAGTTATATTAAAATTGATTTTAATCCATCAAAACAGGCACTCCCATTTTGCCTCCATTAAAATGATAATTCTTTTTTCTCAATTCTTATACGTTATTTATTTTTATTAAAATAATATTACAAATAAATTTAATTTCTTTTTCTTTTTTTAAACCATACATTTTCAAAAAAGTTACTATTCTAACAATATTCTCACTATAATTGTGAATATATGTTCAATATTTACTACATACTTGTCTCTTATTTTTTTAATTTTTATATATATATTTATTTTTAATCATACATTTAAACAATAAATTCAATTTTTTTTTTCCCAATATAAGATACTATCAAAAGTTTACTATTCATTTTTTATTTTTTTATTTTTTTAAAGTAGCCACCAAACAGTTTAGCTATTGTAAAAAGTGGCATTTACAAGATTGTAACATGTGGCACGTACCATAATGTGCCACATGTTGGTGGATATCTTCCCTGGACAATTATCTCTTTTAGCCCATTTTTGAAGAATGAACGCGTGATTGAAAAGTAGATTATTTTAAATTTATGTATAAAATATTTTATTATGAAAATGTGTGGTCGAAATTGAGTTTAAGAATTTTTGACAGGTTCTTTTCCAGATAGCGCACTTGTTTAAGAAACAATTTTGACATAAAGAAATTGTATTTATTGAGGTTTAATGCCAGAATGATGGAGTGTAAGAGTCCAATTGGAAGAGAGAAGAACATGTAAAAGTCAAGTATTTAGAACTCTTCAACTAATAGAGGTAATTTCGATGAAGAAATTCATTTTAAGGAGGGAAAATTGTAAAAAGTAATTCATAGAATAGAATTATTTGACTTAGATACTTTTTTTTTTTTTTTTTTTTTTTATAATTTTGAAAAGTTGTTGAACTAAAGTTAATATTAATTCTTTTTATTTAGGTCAAATAAATATGTATTGATAGAACAGAGATAAGTACATCAATATTGGACTCATTTTATAGTTCGTATTAAATGAAATATTTTGAACTCAAGAAAAAGTTAATTCGAATGAGTTAAGTTCAAGATATTGTAGTTTCAAGATGTTATCTTTAATTACCAATTAATTAAGTTGGTTAATGATTTAAGGCCCCATTTGTCTCTCATTTTTTCAAAATATTATTTGTTATAGTAAAATTTTTCACCACACATTCACCCAATAAAAATATTCTACACACAAACTAATAAAAAGTTACTTTAAATTTTAATCATACATTCTATAAAAAATACTATTCATTACTCGATTTCTTCTACAATAATGGGAGACAAACACACACTAATTCTAATTTTGATTTTTGATAAAATTTAATTATAATCCTATTTTGATCTTGATAAAGTTTAATTGTAATCCTAATTTTATTATTTGAAATCAATTCTTATCCAAATTCTCTGTATTACACGAATTTCAACTTCTAATTGCATACAAACTCAATTGTGAATATCGATTTCAACTATAAATACTGCAAGATGTCCTATTATTTCACTACAGAAAATAAAGAGAGTCACGACAGAAAAAGAATGAGAGGAAATTGTATAGAAAAATAAAAAGAGAATTTTCACGCACAAGGTTTTATATATTTTTTTCAACCTTTTAATAATAAGGTAAGATACATAACGTGCAAGTGGTTTATTTCCTTGTGATTTTATCTATTCAATGATATATGTATAAATTGTCAATGGACCTTCGAAATGTGAACTCTTTTGGATTCTTTATAACAAAATGTGTTGTTCATAAACTTAACATAGCTAGGCATCTAAGTTAAGGTTACTGCAAATGGTATGTTGATGTACAACTTTTTAAACACCTCCAAAAACTTCACGAACTACTTATCAAGCTTGTGTTTTTGCAGTATTTGCGGGAATGGGACTAGAGGCACATATGCCTTGATAGGAGTGGTTGTCTTAACTTGTGGACTGTCCACTGTATCTGCTTGATTTTCCTTAATTATTTTATCTGATCTACATGTTCCTCACATGCGGAATGTACCTTTTTGTGGTAACTACTTGTCTTTTCACTATTATTTCTGGAAATTGAACTCCACTTCAAGTAGTGATAGTCTGTACTTGTTCTTTAGGATTCCGTGTTGCTTGGGAAGGTCTCTTGAGTTACTCCCGCTAATATAACTGCCATCTGCCCCATTTGAGTTTTCAAAATTTTTATTATAGCCTAATGGTTTTGAAAATTAGTTTCATTCTTGGTAATATAACGAGTCACTAATTCTTCTAACAATGGCTTTCTTGGTTGTTGTTGCTCCTACTGTTGATTACATAATGAACGTCCTCAGGTTGGATTACATACATGGATACTAAATGATAGCTTTCTGTAGTATGATCCATCCCACAACCTAAGCAAATTGGCGTCGGCTGGTGTACCATGTTCACATTCTGAGTAAGGCTATCTAATCTCTTTTTCAATGCTTCCATTTGGGCTGTTAATAATGTAGATATATCAACATTATGAGTTCTTGATGTTTTCCTTGGCATTTCCTTGTCTATTAGTCACATAGACTAATTATTGATCCTCCTGTTGAAACATCGACCGTGTTAAGCTATTCAGGTCACATGCCTAAATAGAATATGCAGATCTTAACTTTTTAGGAATGTCTAGATAAATGCACTTTCTGAAGTATCCTTTGAATCTTTTCCATGCTCTGGATAGCATTGTTAAGAAGCATCATACCTTTGTGATAAATCACCTAACAAAGCATAAAAAAAAGGCTTGAATATGTTCATGAGAATTTTCAGTTAATTTTTCAAAGAATCTAATGTCGTGATGATTTTGAAATAAGTTGATGACGTCAAGCCTAACAGAAAGTTAGCATATCCAAAAGGTGGATATATGATTGGTGTTTGCATAGAAACATGAATGGATTTACATAATCCCTAAGTAAAACTTCTCCATTATTTGTGACTATCCTCAATTGAGTTGGCTGAGGTAGTGGTAATGGATTCTGAACCCGATTTAGGTTTTGATTTTCTATCATTTCTCTTGCTTCTCTTTGCTCTTTTTTTCATTGTCTGAAATTTCTTTCGATCTTGGGATCTATCGAAAGAAACTCGATCTCGTTTGAATCTTGCACACACTGTTATTACCTGAAAAGAGCAAAAACAAGAGAATTAGTTTGTTTAGTAAGTAGCCTAAAATAAAAAAAAAATCAAATATAAAATAACTAATAAACTTAAATTAAATAATTTATTCCTTGAAAATGGCACCAAAATTTTGTCCGTGAAAATTCCGTAAGCGTATGAGATCGTTGACAATTAATACATGATGATTAACGTGTATCATTTCAAGGGAATAAAAGTCAATTAAGTGTACTAGTGTATATTCAGATTCAATGTACGTAAACAAAAGTGATTTGGTTTTGTAATTATTCTAACTTAATACGGGAAATACGTAAAATTTGGGTTTCTATGTATATGTAATGAATGTATTGGATTATGAATCCACCTGTGTTTATCTACTTCAATTCTTGATTAAGTAATCTAGTTTTATTCATTCATTCTTGACAATCGATAAGCTTATGCTATTTACTATTCTTTTTCAAGATAAATTAAGTTTATCATGACCCATCCTATTTTTAGTCCAAATTTGAATGTCTAGAACACATTAAATTTCACGATTATATATATGATTGCACATGTGATGATATTCCTAACTTCTATTGCCCACGTGTTAATCGTGAAGTATTCAAAATTCATTAGAACTATAATAAGCAACCATATATTTAATTGATAATCAAATAATCAAATAATGAAATTAAGTATGCAAGATCAATCAAGAAATACAAGAATTTAACTAAATTACTTGTCTTGAATTAAAATAAAATATAAATAAGCCCCCGTTTGAAACCCATTTTTTTCTCATTCTATTTCTCATTCTTCATTTCAACCACACATTCTATCAATAAAATAATATTACACATAAACCCAAAAATTCTTCCTACTTTTTAACCACACAATCTTCCATCAATTACTATTCCAAATTTTTTTTTTCACCCAAAATGGGTGTCAAACAGGGGCTAAATTTCATCTTCATTTAATACGTGGAGAGAATTAGCCTAGCATATCCATATGTAAATTATACAAAATGAATTGGATTGACATCCTTCGGAATCAAGAATAATGAAAGAAACAGAAAATTCATGTTTTCTTCTTAAATATTGAAATCGGGTTTTGGTTCTTTAATCTTCGTATGTTTAATTAACTTTATTACCGTACTAGACTTGTTCTTCGTGCTTCAATGTGTTTTTTTTTTAGTTTTGGACGTCCTAAATAGGTTTTCCTGATAAAAGTTTGAGTCAAACAAGAAAATCAACCAGTTGGGCCAATTTTAACCTGGCTCGAGCGTGCTGGCTATTTGGTGGAAAGTGCGCTGTGGATGCTTTCTTCTCTCTGTAGTTTTTCATGCTGGTCGCGCGCGCGCTGGCTTTCCTCTCACACCCGCATCGTTATACATAGTTTGACAAATTGGTCCTTAAGCTTCTCGGTGGCATATCTAGGTCCTTCTTGATATAATTTTGGTTCTTCATCTTCCAAATGCATCTAAGTAGTCTCCCATCATCGATAGTAGGTCCGAATACAATATTGGAATTTTTTCAATTTAGTCCCCAAACTTTAGAAATCCTTCATTTTAACCATTTTTCGTCCGTCCAATTCCATCATTTTTCATCGAGTTGTATCTAACAACATATAAAATTAAGTCTCAATTCATCCAAATCAACAATAATTAATCTAGTTTAACATCCTAGATAAGTGTATGAAATACACTTTTTGTTGAAATTCCTTAAAAATGTAGCATTCTGCACTGATGTAGTTCCTTGAAAAAGTGCTTGATTATTGAATTGACTTTTCGAGGTATTGAGGCAAGCATCGAATTTGTTGGACAAATCTCGAATTTGTGATGCAAAGTCAAGTATGCTTCGCAATATCAAGTTTGTTGTACAAATCTCGTGCTTGCTCGACTACTTAAAATTCGATATTTGTCTAATATACTCTACTTTTGCATAGAAAATTTGAGATTTTCATAATAACCTGAGATTTAACCGGCTAACTCGTCACATGTCTACAAAATTAGATATTTGCCTAGTGAAAACCCGTCATTTCAATCATCATACTAGAGATTATATAAGATACCCAGTTCGATATTTCATTTGAAGATGTATATCATCTAAAATGTAGAATTTCTTTGTACTTCATTTTTGTAGTTGTTGATATACAAAAATGATGCCCAATTAAATTGTCCAAGAAATGGAGCACAGTCAGGAAATTTGAGGGATAAGCCCAAATGAGGTCATGTAAAATATAGCGGAGGCCCATCATCGCCCAAGCCTGCGGACGTCCAGGATCTGAGCGAATGCAGTACCTTATTGTCGCTCAGAACGACGGTCCTATTCTCGCTCAAGCCTTCGAGACGCCCAAGATCTGAGCAAATATAACGTCTTGTTGTTATTTAAAGCGGTAGTTATTAAAATCGTTAATGAGCAATCTTATTATATGCCATGATCTAAGAATCTCGATTGCAAGCAGTTAAATAATAGGAGTAATGCCACCAGTTAAAGTAGTAGTTTCTTGACAAGTCATCCATCATGGATAAAAGTGGGTAGTTATTGGGCGATGAACAGTTTCAAGCAGTTTTTACAAGAAAAGCGGTCAAAAGAGTATAAAAGAGAAAATAGAACATGGAAGAAAGGCCATGAATCAATCACTCTCAAACAGAAAAGTATGTAATTTCATTTCTTTTAGTTCTTCCTGTCAACTTTAAAATTACTTTGTGTGCTTGTGTCCCTTGGAGGTGTTTTGCTTCTTGCGAATTGTAATCTTCATAAATAAAGTACCCATCGTTGAGACTTTGTCTCGAAAGGTTTGTTCCTTACACAATCGTCCGAACCTTCTTTTAATTGTTAGCAATTTCCACGCGAAACAATTTGGCACGTCTAGTGGGATATTGGTGTTTGAGGATACGAAAAGTGAATCAATATGCCTCATAAGAACTCTGATAAGGAGCCAGTAAGCCAATGAATAGTCCCGTTTGTGATTGAACGATATGACGAGTAGCAAAGTACTCCACGAACAGAGGGACAACGTCAAAGCAGTCAAAGTCGTTACGAGCCAATGACATAATTGAGTCCTCGAACCATGCGTGCATTGTTTGGTGAACTCACACAAGATGT
>CAIGRN010118413.1:0-12625 GCA_903798345.1 Fraxinus anomala
ACAATTTTTGAATTTGAATTTGATATCGAATGAAGTTCAATCATCCATCAACTTCACCTTGAAATTTAAGATGCAGTTTCAATTTCAATCAAGAAAATAACAAAGTTTCTCAATACATTCTCCACCGAATTTTAATTTTAGATCCACCTATCAAAATTTAGCTCCACAAACAAATTTATCCCTCTATTAAATATAAATCAACCAGGTTCTTCTAAAAGAAATGAATTTTTCAATCAAATCTTGAATGAAATCTACATCAAAGTACAATAATATTACCTCATTCGAATTGAAATCCAATAGTACTGCCTGAGCTTGGTTCTGTGGTTCAGGCAGGGGACGGGCGACGGGGCGAGTCTAGTCTCTGGTAGTCTGCGAGCTCGGCGATGCGGCTTGGATTCACAGTCGGAGGGGCGTGCGGTGCGTACAGGACTACGGGCTACATCGTATTCTCTTTTCTGTTGGTGCAGCCGTGCAGATACATTTGAATGGATTGAAGTTTGTAGGGCCAGAGCTTCTATCATAGATTTTGGGCTAAATAATTGGCCCACTTATTTATTTATTTTTTGTATTGGGTTGTAGAAAAAATTGGAGGCGGCCCAAAGCCCAGTGCAAGCATCTGGTCTGAACTGGGTCCGTCCCTGAGTACATCACCGAATTTTCAAGAAATAACAAAGAAAATTGGATGATCTTGCACCAAGACCCTTCTCTAAACCAAGAACATCTAATTTGTTGAATTTTTTCATGAATTTTCTCCCACTTTTTGTCCTATTTTATTATATGGAAAAAACCCTTTTTGTGACCTAAACAAGGTCTTCTTACAGTAGTCAAGGTGTTCAGGAAGTTCGACATAAAAAATGATTCAAAAAAATTAATAAAATAAAAATGTAAAAAGCAGGCTGAAATCGGGTGGTCAAGCCCCAGATGTCTATCGCGTGCAAACAGTGATAAAAAAGGGATAGTCCCTGGACCGCGGTTGAACATGATCGTTATTTTAGTTTTTTTTTTCCCCCAATATTCTTTCACTATTTATGAAGACAAATAAATAACACACAAACAAGCTTACATAGCAAAATGACGATGTTACACTCTCGAGACTGAATTTAATTGTCCTCAATGTGAGCAATAAATAAATATAAAGAAAATTAGAAATACTCGTCATATAACAGGACGATACCTCTCCTTTAGCACTCCATCTTTATCCTTCCATTAGTGATTTTATTTTATTTTATTTTATTTTTTTATTTTTGGGTCTGCATACTATTTCCACCAACACTAAAAAGAGACCAAAAAAAAAAAAAATGGTAATTAACAATATAATCATATCATATGAGAGTGTAGGCTAACTTATTTCTTTTGACCTTTATAACATAAGTATGACCTTGGAACTAAAATAAAAATATTTTTCCTTTTGCCTTTTTCCTTTAACATTCAAAGTTTGCCAGTTTGATCCCAAGTTCAACCTTTTCCTGTTGTCTTGGTCCTTTCTTCAATTGTTCTTCCAATTTGTGTTCTTTTTCATTCTAAACTTCAATTTTGATGTTGAAACTTCCACAATCTTCCAAATTTGTCTCTGAAACTTCATAATCATTCAAAATTGGTCCTTCTCAAATTTTGAAGTGTATAATTTAGTTTCCAAAATTTCCAAAAGTTTAACTTACTCCGAAACTTGAAATTTTCTTTTGAGAACTCCATTTTTAGCTCAAAACTTCCATTTTTGCTCGAATCAAATTGAATCGAAGTCCTAATTAACATAATGACATTAAATTAGATAAAAATTCGCACAACTAGCCATAATTTATCATGCACGTTAAAAAGCATAATTTTTTCTTGATTATTTTTTAATATAACAACAAACCTTAATTATGTCAAAGGCTCGAACCCAAAAAAGCTCGAACCGAGTCCGAGCTTTTTTTTTTTGGCTTGGGCTCGACTCGGCTCGTTGACATAACTACTTCAGAGTCATGCTTCATTATTTGCACACTTCATGCTTCAATTTGTGGCAAGTTCCATTTTTTAAAAATTGTTTTCTATTGCGACCGTACAAACAAGGATTTACCTACCCGACCCATCCAACCTTCGCACGTATATTGATGTTAATTTAAGTCAAAGTCAATAATTAATTTTTAACTACACATTTCATAAAATTTATAACTTTTCAATTATACATTTCATCAACTTTGATCAAAATTTATTAAAAATTTAATTTTAATCATCATCAAACATGGACTAAATAAAGCAGATACGTACGAAACTGTTCAACTTCACTTTACACAAATAGTTAATGAATATGTTTATATGTATATATTTAGAAAAAGAAAGTGTAATTTCAGCTTGTGCGTTGATATCTGAAATTAACTTAATATCTTACTACTTGGACATTCCCAGCATAAATGAGTAAAGGGCAGATTGGACATAATTGTACAATCGCCTATTGCATGAAAAATCCCTTTAAAATATTTCCCTCCGCAACTCTTTTCCCTCACCAAAATTTCTTCTCTGGTGCAACTATTTTCTCTCAACAATCCCTCACAACTGACGGAATGTCTCTCTGATTAAACCCATAACTTCAGATTTCTTCCCCGTGATGTTCTTATTGCATTGTAGCTTTGTGATAATGCTCTTATTATATTATTTTCTTGTTGATTTATCAGTTGTATCCAAGTTGAGTGTCGTTAAAACTTGAGAGTTCGTTCTAATTTGGTCATATTTTATGAAATGAACACGTTTGAATGCTTTTGACTGTACTAACCAGAATCCATAAATCAGATTTGAGATGGGAATTTTTGAAGAAAGTCAAGCCGTAACAGTATATGATGAAGAAGAAGCGCAACGCTGTGTGTATGCTATGCGGCTGGTGAGCTCCTCAGTGCTGCCCATGGTGTTGAATGCAACCATTGAACTGGATGTATTCGAAATTCTTGCAAAAGCTGGTCCAGGAGCACAACTATCGCCTCAGGAAATTGCATCCCATATGCCTGCTAAAAATCCTGATGCATCTGCTATGCTGGACCGGATGCTAAGGCTCCTGGTTAGCAACTCAATTCTCACTTGCTCTGTCGTTGATGATGGCGGAGACATCCAAAGATGCTACGGGCTGGCACCCGTGGCCAAATACTTCGTACGGAACGAAGATGGTGTATCTTTTCACCCTCTGTTGGCCTTGATTCAAGATAAGGTCTTCATGGACAGCTGGTATGAGTTGAAAGATGCAGTGCTCGAAGGAGGAATCCCATTTGACAAGGTACATGGTACTCATGCATTTGATTATCCTGGAAAGGACCCTAGGTTCAATGAAATCTTCAACAAGGCAATGACCGACCATACAACGATTGTCATGAAACAAATTCTTGAGCACTACAAAGGTTTTGCGAACATCAAAACGTTGGTGGATGTAGCTGGCGGTCTTGGAGTGAACCTCAACATGATTACATCCAGATATTCGACGATCAAGGGTATTAATTTCGATCAGCCACATGTTATACAGCGAGCACCGTTCTATCCCGGCGTGGAACACATTGGAGGAGATATGTTTGAAAGTGTTCCTGGTGGAGATGTCATTTTCATGAAATGGATACTTCATGATTGGAGTGATGGGGACTGTTTGAAATTGCTTAAGAACTGCTACAAGGCTCTACCAGAAGATGGAAAGGTAATTGTGGTTGAGTTTATTCTTCCAGTTAAACCTGACTCTAGTACTTCTATGATCAGCACAAGCCAAGTTGATCTGATTATGATGACTCAAAATCCGGGTGGAAAAGAACGATCAGAAGCGGAGTTTCTTGCCTTGGCAACAAAAGCTGGGTTTAGAGGCATAAGATTGAGAGTTTTCGTCTGCAACTTTTGGGTCATGGAATTCTACAAATAGCTAGATCACTGCTATACTGCTTTGAATGAACCTTGAGCTCATGGTGTACTTCGTGATATGTTGTTAACTGTTAAGAGAAGTGAATACTTCCTTTCCAGTTTTTTTTTTTTTTTTTTTCCCCGCTTTCTTTTTGTTTCACTTTCGTCTCACATAAATCTGGCACGTGGATTCGGAAATAGTCATGTAATTCCGATGCCAAAATTATTGAAAATAAGTTGTGTATGTTTGTTTGCTTTTGCTTATACTCTTTTGTTCACTTAAGAGCGTGTATGTTTTTACAAAAGAATTTCATCAATGTCCGGGGTAGAGTATCATGAAACTATCAGTACAGTTATCAAACATACCACTATGAGGCTAATCCTTACTCATAATTAGCAAGTTCGTCAACTTTATATCAATCATATCTTCTTATAAGGTCCCGTTACCGATGATATCTATATGACTCAACCCTTGAGATTTGTCAATGAGCATTAGGCTTATTATGTATTCCATCTCATAAAAGCACTCTATGGTTAAGCCCCTCATGCTTGATATAATAAACTAATCCATCTCTTGCTTGATTAGGGTTTCTCTAGTTCTCGTGTATCAATTTCATTGTTTATTTACATCAAACATGACTATTAAATATTTGTTTTTATATACGTAGATGATATTGTTGTCAGTAAGATTCAAATAGTACTTCACTTTATTCAAATGGTCGTCATTTTTTATCAAAGATCTAGGTCCTTTGTCCTTCTTTTTGGACATTGAAGTGGTTCACCGTCATCATGGCTAATTTCTATCTCAACAGAAATATCCGCTTGATCTCATTCATCGGACTATTGTGCAAATTGAAGAGTATAATTTTGTTTAGAAAAAAAAAACAGAAGAATAAATTGAAACATAAAAATCTAAGTACGTAGTTCGACAATTACCTATGTTCATTGTATTACACAAAATAATTCAATGACTTCAAATAGGGTAACAATAGATTATTAATATAGGATCCTCCCCAACTCTTCGCCTCCACTCTATTAACTAGCCCCTATTTGCATAAATATGAGTCACCTAATCAACAATCTCCACCTTCGCAAATCAACAATCTTCGCTATGGGGTCGAGCCTACCAGCCAATCCTCTCCGCTCCATCAACTAGCCCTTATTTACAAAAATATGTGCCACCTAATTTATAACCATTGGACTAATATGCATCTGTGCAAACTAGTACATATACATTGCTTATTTTATAAATGAATACATCCATTGATTTGTGGCCATTGATTTGTGATCTAAAGAATTAAAAGTTTAAGATTAATGATTTATCAGTATTGGTTAAAGATACCAACTAGGGACATATTTGAATTGAAAATTAAAGCTGAATTATAAAGAATAAACCAAACATTTTCTGTGTGTTATACCCTAAGTCCAATCGATTTTGGATGTAAACACTTTTAATTTAATTAATGCATTATTATTTAAGGCAAATATATTATTTAATTAAATAATTATTTGATAAATTAAATAGTAGAGTCCGTAGATTCAAGTCCTAGTAACTTGTTAATCAAAAGGAATTGTGATAGTAAGAAACAAATTACACATGAATGGATTTTAAGTTATCCTTAGTCGTAAGTAATAACGAGATACGTATATCGTTATTATGAATAGACCAAGAAGTGTGACGTTACGCACTTAAAAAGTGAGTCCCCGATCTCACAAACTAAAATGTGGGGACATTTAAATTGATACGTGAATATTTTTGTTAAGAGAACAAAATATTGAAGACCCACCGGAGAGATTACACATGGATAACTATAGAGTATCAGTAGTTAATCTCTAACGTTCAATAGTAAAATTGATCATTCGACTTGAGGCCAACATGGTGCCTTATATGAAGATAGTCATGCTTCGGTAATGTTGGATGTTGCTCTACCAAAAATCGCTAATATGGCATTGTTTGGGTACATCAAGAATCATATTGACTTAAGAGTGTGATGAAAGATATGATCGATAATTGAAATTGACACACTTCCATATCTCGTAATTAATTGATCATATTGACGAAGAAATTATAGATTCATGGTAAACGAATAAGTTTGATTTTGTTACACCACCTGACAATTTTCGTCACATATATTGCTATAATACATTGCTGGATGTCAATTTGGAGAACAAATGTGAGTTAATTAATCTACGTGAAATAATGATAAATTAAAATATCTTTTAATTTATCTTAGCGTATATTTTAATTTATCTTAGCGTCTGTTTGACTGCCATTAACCGAAAACAAATTAAAGTAATGAACAGTGAGAAAATATTAAGAAATTGAAAAACGTCTGACACAATGATTCCCATAAACAGAAAATTTCCACCTATTACTCTACATTTCCATTACTAGCCCCACTCATTTACTTTTTTCACCTAACCATTCTTGGTATTTACGAAAGAGTTGTGTGTGAAATTTTTGTCCTTTTGTTTTTTCACTCTTGTACAACAATGTCAGACACTGATTGGTCATGGAGGTTTGAATTTTCCAAATTAGAAGTTGGCCTTAATAGAACTGATTTTGCATGTTTCAATTTTCCAAACACATTTTTGTCTCGACCACTTGTATTAATACAAACCGTAACACAGTTAACAATTCCATAACGAAATGTAATTTTATTCCCTTTTTCGAATTACGAAAAATGAAATCAAACGGGGAATGAATCAATTTATCACGTCACTATTTCAACTAGCTGATCATTTTCGTGAAAGATAAATGTCACGATAACACATTTTCTTCCTAGCACATTCATCTTACTAATTTTTTGAGGATCGTCGGCGATCATGCATGTACGTAACAAATTAGAAACACCACTAGCGTAATTCGTGTGCCATGTAATCACGCAGTTGTTCCCATGATAAATCTTCCTCCGCAATTGCATAAACTTCTGCTGTAACTTCGTCCTGTTCGGATGGGAGGTCTATCTCTACTTCCTCATCACTTTCCTGTTCTGCTCTACGGAATACTTCATCGCACTGTCGTTGTGCCTTAAAAATTTGTACACCGCATTGTGGCAACAACAACCGCTATTTGTACAAGAAACTAGTAGCTTGGCATACAATCAAGAATTTTCCATCGCTGCTTCAGTATTCCAAATGACCTCTCGATGACATTTCTACAAGACGAGTAATAAAAATTGAACTGTTCTCATGCATTTCTAAATCTTTGACGGCTGCCTGTCGGAACCGTAAGAAACTCCTGGAAATGATATCGAATATCTAAACCTTTATACGGAGCCATATAACCCGGTCGATGTACAAATACGGAGTCCACAAGATAGTACTTTCCAGGAGCAGGAATGGAAAAATTAATATCCGGATGCGTTCGCCAAAATGCGACCATCGTGCGTATTCTCTGTTGTCCAGGGAAGTACGAACGTGAAGCATAAGTTAAAATCGCATGCAACGAGCACGTTTTACGTTGGAATTCCTTTGCTTCCTCTGAAGTTCTCTCACTCATGACACGGTAAGACGGCCCTTACGTGCGTACCATCAATTGCTCCAATGCGGTCCTGATCATGTAAAACGATCGTGAACTATCTCGATATCTGAGGAAGGTTGCATTATAATAAAAACATAACGATACGTATATGGAAAAGATGATGTAGCTTCATTGTTGTAACCTGGAACAATGGATATGCAATAGGTTCCGGATGATGATGACCGGCTCCTTGGTTGTAATTCAGGTCGGGTTTGATAACATTTCTAATGAATGCGACGACAGCTCGAAGTACTACTTTGAAATGGTGGCTGATCGTTTGCAATGAGTGGCCGAAAAGTGTTTGCACCTGTCTATATCATTTCTCGTGCTCTAGGATACACAGAAACATTCCAACATGTTCGTAGATGTCGATATGAGCACTGCTTCGTAGACCATACTCGTCACAGAGCATAGGCGTGAAATGCATGAACATAGGTGGGTATATTCTGAACTCTTGAAAATACTTTTGTGGATATGCATGCAAATTTTGTAGCATGAACAGATGTCTGCTTCGTACGAAAGGAAAACGAAATCTTGGTTCGTTCGAATGACGCAAATAGTCACGAACCATTTATTCATAAATGCGGCAATATCCGAGCCACATTTCAATGTCCTTTCAAGTTGCTGTCTGAGGACCTCGTCGTCAGAAGTATCGGACACATCGGAGTTTGGTTCAAGGTTGTAGTGTCGGAAGTGATATTGTGACATGTTGTATGTTTCCTAGAACACAAAAGGAAAATATTATTGTAGTGAAGGCCAAAACTTGCTTATGGAGTGGGCTTAAAGGGTATCTTTGATGTATGTTAAATGAAAGTCTGCAAACTATGTTTTTTATATATTGTGGCCCATAATGGTGTTGTTTCATGCATGAATAGATAGTTGCAAGGAATCAAACTTTTTTTTAGATATTTTGCATGCAAATTGATTTCATGTCATGTAAAGCTGATAGACACAATGGATCACCTTTTTATATTTCCCATGTCAAAAATTCTAGTGTGAGAAAGGGGTAAATGGTATAACATGCAGAAACAGTTTGTAAAAATCATTCAAACACAAGTACATACACAAACCAACCACAAACAGTTTGGCACAGTCTCAAGCATACTATGAAATGCACCAGTACAAAATATATTCAAAACAGATAACAAAGGAAAACCAACAACACAGGAACTAAACAACTAGCCAAAACAGCAAATATAAACATCCAACCGTTCAAATGAACGACTACTCATCAAAAGGCAGACGCCGTGGTGCACCGACTTTACGTTCCTTATAGTCATCATAGGACCACTTCAACCAACACATTTTTGTGTCCTCGTATTTGGCTGCCCTCCATATATCCCTGTTTCCACAATTGTCGAGGAAAGATAATGCGAACATGAAAAGATCGTTGTTCCTGTCAACTAGTCCAGTTGCATCGATCTCCACGATGCAATCTCCACGAAAAAGATCATTTGAACTATTTCTCCGAGTGAACGACTGTTGTTCCTCAAATAGGTCAACCATTCGATCTACTGAAGTTGAGATAGCACGTGCCCCATCTTTTTTTTTTTTGCCCATTTCCCGAAGGTGACGTGGACTTATGTTTACTGCCACTACGCTCGGTCGTGCCTTCAATCTGTTTGAATGGCCAATATCTGCTTCACGCTAGAAGAACTGCTTTTAAGATGAATCGACAAATGATCAGTGACTTGGTCACCGTCGCTATCGTCGTCCATGCCGAACCCACGTCGTGACATCTTGGTCGGGGTGAAAGCGTACTTGCTAGAATCGAATGTGTCACCGAACAGACGGCTATATAGCTCGAAAATTTCTCCCACATCTTTATTCTTAAACCTCTCGTACTTGGGGTTCTCTTGCGACCAAAAAATGTCCAAAAACATTCTTCATGTAGCTATCACAAACAATTGCAAGACACAAACACAATGCATGCTCTTGCAATGGTCCAAGACAAGAAAAACATGAAAAGGAAATTCTCAAAATCAAGGCAGCACACACATGACCACTCAACCATTTACTCCAAATGAAGTAGTTTCGTGAACAAAGTTAACAAAACAGGGAAACCATGTACTGCCAGTGAAGATTTTTTCACCGTGATTTTTCGATCCCACCACTCATCATCAGCTACCACACGATTATTGGCAGTTCGGTCATACTCCACACCAGTGCAACGTAGTAGTTCGAACAACATCTTGTGATCGAGCCGCATTTGCTGCCAGTGATTTATTAGTTGGGAGATTGTCCAATTCTTGTTTGCCTTTCGGTTGAAAAGCGATAGAATGCGGTCCCACCCGGCCCTTGTGAAGCATTTGCCGTGCCGATGACCTTCCGCAACAGCCAATTCAAGTGCAACTATGAAAATTTGATGCTCCTTCACTGTCCATTTCACCATTCTACGTACCGGCTCCTCTGGCTGCGGCTCCACGTGGTCTCCTACCGACTGTTGAGATGGGCCGACTATTGCATATTTCTACAGGAACAAAACCAATGGAGATTATTACATAAACCAATAACATTTTCATAAATCGAAAATGCAAAATTAACTTCAGAAAAAACAGTGTTCGTTACCATGTGATGAGGATATATCCACTCATGACCGGGGAAGGCGTCCATTTCGAAGAAATCGACGGGTGTGTGCATTGGTGGAGAATATGTAGATAATCGAGCAAATTGTAGTTAATAACTCACTTGAAAATGGTATGGAAGAACCAGCAAGACCATGGGAAAAATAAAAAGTGAAAAATAAGCTTGAACACTTGAATTCAGCCGGAGATGGAACTTATCGGCAAGACGTCTTGGAGCTTGGAGTTTTCCATGTCTCTGATTGAGGAGAGAGAAAAGCTTGGGCTGAGAATTGTGATGTGGTTGGTGGGTTTGTAAAGGGGTTAGGTGAAGTGATACTAAAGTGCAGTAATGGAAATTATGAAATAGATGCAGTCAATTTTTGAAATTGGGAATCCTAAAGTCAGACACCTTTTCAATTTTTTCATATTTTCCCACTGTTCATTACTCTAATTCGTGAAAATTAATGGCAGACAAACAGACGCTTATTTTGATTATATCTAAATAATAATTCATATTGTTAGATATCGTGAACAGGAACCTAATGGATCACACACAAAAAGAAGAACTAGAAGAATGATGTCATTCATTAATTAATTGTCAAGTTTTGAACATTTATATAATTAATTAATTGTGTTGCTTGTTAATATATCCAAGTTAATTAATTGGATTAATTAATTTATGGATCAAGTGTAATTAATTAGGTGAAAATTACACAAAACAAGAGTTTTCAAAATTCAATTTCAAATTTTAGATATTAGGTTTCACTTTAAAAAAATCAGATATTTTATTTTTAAATATTAAATATTAATTATACAATTTTCATTCTAAACCCTAATCAATTTCATTCCAAATTGACAAACATTTTCCCCCTCTTCTCTCGCTTTTCCGTCTTCTCTCCTCTCACTCTCTTTTCTCCGTCTTCTCACTCTCTCCTATCCGTCACCACCAGAGGCGACACAGCAAACATCGCCGTCGCAACCATAGCTGTGAGCAACGGCGTCATCCCTCGTATTCTCTCTCCTCACTCTCTTCTCTCCGTCGCGGAGCAGCAGAAACACGGAGCAGCAACACCGCTGAATGCTTGCAGTGGTATGTGTTGTGATGATGCTAGTGGTGGTGGTGCGGTTAGTGGAGGTTTGGTACAGCGAGGATGTTTTTAGGGATTTTGGGTTTCTTCCTTCGTTTTGCTTCGACGAAGCTTTGGGGGTGCTCGCAAGTGTTTTTTGTGGTTTTGCGTGGTAGCGCCGGCCTTTTTGTGAGGTGGTAGTAGTGCTGACGTGGTGTTGAAGTTGTTGGCGGTGGTGGGTTTGTTATTCCTGTGGTGGTAGATGTTCATGTTCCTGTGATGACGGTCATATATGGTGTGCATTGTGATGATGGCGTTTGTAGATTTGATTTGTTGGTTTTTTTGGCTATAGTGGTAGTGATTTTCTTGGATCTTATTGGTGGCTGCGGTGGTGAAGTACTGGTGATGGCGATTTTGGTGTTGTTTGGACGGCAATTTGTTGCTTGCGATTTGGTGTTTAGGCGATAATATTGGATAATGTTGGTGGTTAGGCGGTGATTTTATTGTTTTTTGGGAGGCAATCTGGTGTTTGGATGACGGTTTTAGATCTTGTTGGTGCGGTGGTGACAGTGGTTTTGTTGGAGGTTGTGGTGACGAGGTGGTGGTGTTTATGGATTTGAAGTTGAAAATTTGCTGGAGGTGGTCGGTGGCGATGATGGTAGGGTTTGGGAATTTTTTTTTGTGGTGATGGAGGTGGTGGCGGTGGTTCCAGGGACGGGGATGGGGGCTCAGTTGTTATGTTGTTGGTGGCAGTGATAAGGTAATGATCATAAGTGTTGGTGGTGATCACAAATTATTTGGTCGTTTGTGACTATTAAATTTATTAATTTGTAATCGATAAACAATATATGATCAATGAAAAATATAAATTATGATCAATAAATAATGTGTGACTTAAAAAATTGTTAATTTGTGATCGATAATTTGATAATTTGTGATTGTCTACTAAGTTGTGACTTATAATATTTATGATTTATGACCGATGAATAGGTTGACGTATAATTTTTTTATTTGATATCGATAAATAAATTGTGACTTATAAAATTTTTGAATTGTAACCGTAAAATTATTTGTGACCTATAAAATTTCTGATATGTGACCGTAAAATAATTTGTGACTTATAAAATTTTTGATTTGTGACTGTGAAATAATTTGTCACATTTCAATTTTTATTTGTGATCGATGAACAAATTGTGACCTATAAAATTTTTGAATTGTGACCGCAAAATAATTTGTGACATGCAAATTTGTGATTTGTGATCAATTAATAATAGNTGTGATTTGTGATCAATTAATAATAGGTGACCAGTTATATAGAATTTGTGACGAAATTATATAGAATTGTGACTTTAATATATTTAATTAATAAAATATATGTTTAATTAATTAATTTATAAATAAAATTTGAAAAAATCTAATATTTGAAATTTTAAATCTTAAAAAATCTGAAATTTGAAATGAGTGAAATTTAATCTCTTAATTATGAAATTTTCCCATTAATTAGTTCAATTAAATATTGAACTAGGTCCAGTTTAATGGACAGGCCAAGCACACTAAAACTTCCATTAATAAGTTGTTAGAGTTGGAGAAAATCATAACACACATTCATTATCTTACTAGCACAAAAA
>CAIGRN010118425.1:0-10035 GCA_903798345.1 Fraxinus anomala
TAGCCCAAGAATAACTAACCAAGAGGGCGAAGAATTAATTTTTAAAACTTTTTTGAAAAATTAATCTAAAATCAAGTACGTAATAATTATCTAGATTAATTCAAATAATAAGCACGAATATAAAAGTAATAAGTAAAGAGAGATAGAAGATGTAAACGATATCCAGTGCAATGATCTATGTCCTCCGTTACTAAGCTTTCCGGCACGAGTAAGGCCAATTTCACTATATTGATTAACTTATGGTGCAATTCAACCATTTACAATGCTTTCGGTGACTTACAAATAAGGAGCACCGATCCTTATACAACGTTGACATTTACGGGACCTCAACACTACCCACAAGTTTTTAAAAAAATTGGTTTTACAAATGAAATTTATCTCTTAATAAATGATACGATCATAATTAAATACCAAGAGAGAAATAGGCTAACACTTTAATAGATAGCAATGAATAAAGCTCAAGTGTTAGGTATGAAAAACTTTGAAGTGTAGAATGATTTTCAAAAGTTAATTTGATCAAAAAATTTCAAAGCTAAAATGATTTGATAATAATAAATGAGATGAGAAATCAATATAATTTTGCTCCATAATATCTTACTTGAATGTTTTTTGTGTTGTAATGAATGGCAAGTGAGTTGGTATTTATAGCATTTGAAAAACCGGACAACTGATTTAGCCGTTGCTCATCAGAAGTCAGAACGGTTGAAAAATCGACCATTGCGGATGGACCCAATTTTTCGGCTCCTCTCGTTTGATTGTTTGAAACACTATAAGCTTATAAATGACATTTTTACTTGATTTTTCAAGGTAAGTTATGCTAGTAGATTTGAGAATTAAATTGAAATTCTTACATTTGAAAAAAAAAATTGTGAAAACTTTTTACGAAATAGACTTTTCTCGTGCATAAAAATACGTTACTTGAGCTTGTAATGAGTCATTGTTAAAGATTAAAGTATTTTACCTTTACAAATGAGCTCAAACATCTAATTCTAATATCTTCGATTGATTTGGTGAGAGTGCTCGATTTTCAATCGGCACGAGTGCTCGATTTGTCTCCGATTGTGAATGCTCGAATCCATCTTGAATTTTCTTGATCGTCAACTAAAAGTCATTTGATAGCAATTTTTTTGTCTCTAATTTTCTTGATCGTCAACTAAAAGTCCTTTGATAGCAATTGTTTTGTGTCCGATTGTGAATGCTTGAATCCATCTTACGATCGATGGTGCAACCGGCTCAATCAGTATCCGAATAACTAAGTAGATCAATGTGAGTGCCCCTTGGTGAAATAACGAAGTTTGGCCCAAACTACACCTAGTGGGGGGTGAATATGTATAAATGTGGAATTAAAAATTGTAATTAACCAGCAACAAGTCACAAATTAATTATCTCTAGATGGTTAAGCATATAGTTCAATTACCATATGTTTGAATACCTCAGAATATTAAAACAATAAATAAAGCAATAAAAAACACCCAGAATGTTCACGGATAAATCCCAACTGGGTAAAAACTCTGGGCTCTTTGCCAGTCAAAATCCACTTTAAACGATCGAACTTACAGTCCGCCAGACAAGACAACGATATGAACTTTCTGACCTCCTGACTGAAGCTAATACAGTCATCTTGGATTGAGAGCCTCACGTCAACTCCTGACTAAGGTTTTAACAGACCTCCTGGATTGTGTGCCCCTGCACCAACTGCTGACTGCAATTTGATAGCCCTCCTGGATTGCCGCTTTTGCACCAACTCCTTGACCGCAATATCAAAGCTCTGCTAAATTCTCTAACCCTTGGCTTTGTGGATTCGCCTATCTCTTGTGGATTTTTTAAGAACTTCGCGTTTCTCACTAAGCTTGGTTTTTGGATTAACTGGAACTGATTTTTTTTCCGCCAATTATAATCAAATCAATGAAGGTTGAAGTCTCTCAATGGATTGAAAGATTAAAAGATGAAACTCTCAAATTCTCTCTATGTTTCGACCTTGGAATTTTCGTTCTGTGGCATTCTGGTATTTATATAATAGGGTTAGGGTTGAATAGGCCGGATCTGTGGCATTCTGGTATTTATATGATAGGGTTAGGGTTGAATAGGCGCGATTAAAAAAATTCCAGGCTAACCCTGTCGCTCGAGCGAGAGCGAAGTGACAGGCGAGCGACAGTGTGTCGCTCGAGCGAAATCCTGGCAATAGGCAACCGACACAATTTCTATTTTTGACGCTTGAGTTAAATCTTAGCAACAGTCTAGCGAAATTTCGGCGTCATTTTACCTTTTTTTTTTCCCATTCTCGAACTATAAACCTAATATAATACAATTTTTACTATTACACATTACTCCTTGACTTTTACAACATATTAAATTTAGTCTCTTTTGTTCATAGACTTGCCAATTACATCAAATACCGAATAAGCTCCCCCTTTGATATTTTGTGACAAAACTACAATCTATATTTAAGGCAATAATGAAATACAATTATAGACTCAAATACTGACACAACCAATAACTGTTTTGATGGAATTCTGCTTTCCATTTATCAAAACATGTTTCCTGTAATAGACAACTCAAATATCCAGTGGAAAATGTATGTGAAACAGTTCTAAGTGTAAAAGTAATTCAAGCAGTTAAAAGTGTAAACGTGATTTAAGTAGTTAATAACATAATGCATCTTTTCAGTTTCATTTTCATATTATAAGCTAAATTAAGACGTAATATCAATTCAACCCAACACACCAAAATGAAATATTGATACTACAAAATATCAAAACTTAATCCAACAATGTTGAAATTATCATTGAATCAAAAGTCACAAATACATCAAGTCAAGGCAAAATTATCATATATATCTAAAATATCTACTCTCCATTTGTGTCACAAAAATGACAAGGGATAACTTAGAAGCAAAAAATATCACAAAACTACTTTGTACCTTTTTTTTAAATTATTTATTTGAATATTAACAAGAATAACTCAAAAATATTGTTATGAACATGCACATAAATAAGCAATGAGCAGTAAACATTTCCACATACTTAGTTCAAGTCATCATGAAGTAAATTGTATAAATGACCCATATGTGTAAAGTGTCACTAATCCTTTGAAAATAGGACTCTAGACTTTAAATTTGTGAGAAATGATATGCTAAACATCACTGTTAATAAGTTTATTCCTCCACTAATGAAAGTCAAACAATTTAAAGCACATCAGAACCTATAATTTAAAGCTCATTAATAATGGAAGTACTTTTTTCCCCTGAGTAAAAGCAAAATATTTTATTTCACATCAATCAATAAACGAAGCTCATTATTATTTTTGCTCATTTTATATGCAGGTTTTTCTTCATTAAGCGACTAAAATGATCCATATATCTAGCTTTAGGCCGATTAACCCAAGTCAGTTGATCGTAGGCACTAAGTTATGGGAAATCCTACAGGCTTAATTGCTCGAGTCAAATAGGTTTCGAAGAAAAAAATAAGATATTGAGCTCATCCTTTTTTTATATTTTATTTATTTATTAATATCAGAGATAAATTGGAGCTCAGGTCTAATACATACGGTCAATTCATGTTCAAAGTCACCTTACTAACATGTAATTGCCATCTCAAATATCACACACGCGGTAGAGTCCTACTAACAATATCATAGTGTGTGCGATGCAGATGGTACATGAAGACCCCTATACTAAGTACTCCATGAGTAATCTAAAATAGTAATGGAAATTATGATATAGCTTATCGATTAGCTCCATACTTGATCACAACAGACAAATTCAAGTACATCATATGTTAAGCTGTAAACAATTTCTACCATTTTTATTTTTCAACTTTCAAAATTTTTTTTTTTCGTTGTTTTTCACTTTAAAGCAAGAATGCACTAAGCACATACAAGATGTCAAAACACACAAAAATAAAAATAAAAATAAATATGATGCATGCATAAATCAATATCACACAATGGTAAATTACGAACACGCACAAAAAAAAACCTAATCAATGAGGTACGCTGACGCTATTAACCTTAAGAGCGTGATCAGGCTCATGACCTTTTAGGTCACTCTTTTTAACCCAAATTTGTTTAGATGCAGAGGTAATTTTGGTCAACTGAGTAAGTTAGGTGGCTAACTTGATATGCGAGAAAGTTAACATTGCTAATGATATCCTGACTTCTACCTCTCAGTGCACGTTTACGACATTCAGCCTTTATGTGTCCCAGTGCACCACAATGATGACATTTGGGAACAAACCTATTGCAGCAGTTGACACTGAATCATAAGACAATTGATCCTACGTGTCTAGTAGGCCTCGATCCTACAACGTTCATGCCTTTAGGTACAAAATTAGCAACATTCCTAATTCTGGTGTTAGTTGTGGGAACAAATGTGGTCTTGGATGTACCAACAGTGTCATCACCATTTTGAACATATCTTAGACCTTGCATATTACCAGCAGGCTTGTTCATTCCCAACAGTTGATCGAGTTTTTGGATTCCACTCATAAAGGAATGGAGTTGAGTATTAGATTTTTCCAATTCACTTTTTAAGTGTTTAACTTTAGCTTCCAAGTTTTCGTTAACAAGTTTCAACTCGCTCAATTTTTTGATAAAGTCNAAGTTTCAACTCGCTCAATTTTTTGATAAAGTCCTAAAGGTCAACTAATAGTCTCTCGTTCTCTCTTTCAAACCCGGCAAGCTTTTTCAGCACAGCTATGTTGACCTTTTTAATTTTAAGACTCTCATCGAACAATTGTCGATACGACTCACGGATATCTTCATCATCCTCAGATTCTTCTTCACTCTCAGACTACTCACTGCAACTAACACTTTCAATCTTCTCACTCTCCTTATCAGATTCAGTCTTAACTTTAGATGTGAATGCCATATGTTTTCTTTTCCCGAATTATTCTTAAAATTAGGACATTCATTTCTGTAGTGCCCAAATCCCTTGCACTCATGGCATATCACAGACTGGATTTTCTTACTGGAAGTTCTAGAAGAATTTTTATCACCTTTTTTACGTAGGAATTTACTAGGATCAGGATTTTTCCTCTCTTGAGGTTTTCTCCTATTCCTCATGGGCTTTTGGAATTATTTAACGAAATAAGCTATTTCGTCATCCCTAAAGGTCTCAGCATCAGTCGACTCACTCTTTTCTTCCCTTATAGTGTTCGTGACTATGGTTTTAACCTTTTTTGGTTGAGATATGGTAAGTTCATAGGTTTGGAGGGATCCTACGAGTTCATCTATCTTAACTACATCTAAGTCCTTACTTTCTTCAATCGTCGTGATCTTAGGTCTAAACCTTTCGGGTAAGGATCTAAGGACTTTTCTAACGATTTTGGATTCGGGGATCTTTTCACATAGGTTAAAACTCAAATTTACTATATCATTCAACTTTGCATAGAATTCATCGAACGATTCATCGTCTAGCATTCTAATCTCTTCAAACTTAGATGTCAATATCTGTAGTTTAGAATTTTTAACCATTTTAGTTCTCTCATGTGTGGTTTCTAAGATGTCCCAAACTTTTTTAGCAGTCTCACACATCGACACTCTTCTAAACTCTTCCACAAACACAGTAATAAATAGGGCATGTAAGGCTTTGCTATTCTAGTTACACTTATCTAGTTTGTTCTAGTCCAATTAGCAATGAGAGTGGGGATTACTCTATTTACTACACTAAACCAGATACGTTCATCAAGGAATTTTAAAAAAGCTCCCATCCTAACTTTCCAATAGGTATAGTTGCTTTCGTAAAAAAAAGGCATGGATAGAGACTGACTCATCTAGATAAATTTATGTGTCAAGAATAGAAATGAGACTCTAATATCAATTGAAATAACGAAGTTCAACCCAAACTACACCTAGAAGGGGTGAATAGATATAAATACAGAATCACAAATTGTAATTAACCAGCAAAAAGTCACTAATTAATTATCTCTAGATGGTTAAGTATACAGTTCAATTACCTTAAGTATGAATAACGCAGAATATGAAAACAGTAAATAAAGCAGTAAAAAACATGCAGAATGTTAACGAAGAAACCCCAAACAGGTAAAAAATTCTGGCGCTTTGCTAGTCAAAATTCACTACAAACGATCGAACTTAGAGTCCACAAGATAAGTCGATGACACGAACTTTCTGACCTCCTAACTGAAGTTAATACAGTCCTCCTGGATTGAGTGTCTCGCAACAACTCCTAACTGAGATTTGACAGCCCTCCTAGATTGTGTGCCCCGATATCAACTCTTGACTACAATTTGACAACCCTCCTAGATTGCGTGCTCCTACACCAACTCCTTAACTACAATATCAAAGCCCTCATGGATTCTCTAACCCCTGGCTTTGTAGATTCATCTATGTCATGTAGATTCTTGAAGAACTCTGCATTTCTCAGTAGGTTTAGTATTTGGATTAGCTGGAATTGATGTTTTCTCCTCCAAGTATAATCAAATCAATGAAATCTCTATGTTTCAACCTTGGAATTTTCATTCTGTGGCGTTCTGGTATTTATATAATAGGGTTAGGGTTTAGTGGGCCAGATAAAAAGCCTTGAAATCGTGATTAAAAAAATTTCGGCTAACCCTGTTGCTCGTGCAAAAGCTCAACGACAGGCGAGCGACAGTGTGTCGCTCAAGCGAAGTCCTGACAATTGACAGGTGACACAGTTTCTGTTTCTAACGCTCGAACCAAATCTTGGCAATAGTCTAGCAAAATTTCAACATCATTTTTCCTTCTTTTCCATTCTCGAACCCTAAACCTAATGTAATACAATTTCTATTATTTGCACATTACTCCTTGACTTTTACAACATATTAATTTTAGTCCATTTTGTCCACAGACTTGCCAATTACTTCAAATACCTAACACTTGGGATACCAAAGTCCTAAAGTTCTAGTGCTACTAAGATATCTAACGATTATTTTTACGGCCTTAAGATGTGATTCTTTAGTATTCGATTGAAATCTAGCGCATAGGCAGACACTAAACATAATATCGGGTTTACTTGGGGGTAAAGTAAATAAGAGATCCGAACATTCTTCGATATTTTGTTATATCAACGGAAGTATTTTGGTCATGCTTGTCCAATTTTATGGATGTGCTCATAGGAGTGTTCATTGGCTTCAAGTCATCCATGCCAAACCTCTTGAGTATGTCCAATATATACTTACTTTGATTAATGAAAATTCAATCACAAGTTTGTTTAGTTTGGAGACCGAGGAAGAATTTAAGCTTTCCCATCATACTCATTTCAAATTCCATGTTCATGCATTTAGAAAACTCTTCACCAAGGTATGTGTTAGTTGCACCAAATATGATATCATCAGCATAAATTTGAATAATGATCATATCGATATTTTAAGTTCTGACATAAGAGAGTAGTATCCGTTTTTCCATTTGAAAAACTATTTGAAACTAAAAATTTGTTCAATCGTTTGTACCAAGCCCTATGAGCTTGTTTTAGAGCATAAAGAACTTTTCAAAATTTGAAGACATAGTCTAGATATTTGTGATCTTTAAAATCGGGTGGTTGTTCAACAAACATTTCTTCTTGAATAAAACTGTTAAGAAAAGCACTTTTGATACACATTTGATAAAGAGTGAATCTTTTATGACAAGCAAATAGAAGAAGTATGCGAATGAATTCTAATCTAGCCATCGGTGCAAATGTTTCTTCAAAATCAATGCGAAGAAGTATGCGAATGAATTCTAATCTAGCCATCGGTGCAAATGTTTCTTCAAAATCGATGCCTTCTTCTTGATTGTAACATTGGGCCACTAATATAGCCTTGTTCGCACAATGATTCCATTTTTATCACGTTTATTTCTAAAGACCCATCCATTTAATGCTGACGATGGTTTGATCATTTTGCCTAGCAACTAAATCCCAAATATGGTTTCATTCAAATTGATTTAATTCTTCTTGCATAGCTAGAATCCAAATTTATCAAACTCGACCTCTTTGAAATTTTTCGATTCAATTTGTGAAATGAAAGTACAACTACTTAAATGATTTTTAGTATATGCTCTAGTAGTAATACATTGGAGGGATCACCAATGATTAATTCTTTAGGATGAGAAGGAATGAACCTCCATTCTTTTGGTAGAGATTAATCATTATGGACTTCAGTTACTTTTTTGAACATTTTCTCCCTCTTTATGCTCATCTTGTGGATCTTTCTTATTTTGATCTTGAATAATCATTTGTTCGAATGGAGTTTCCAACCCTACATCATTATCAATATCTTTCTCACGATCAAGAGAGTTAGTTTCATCGAAAGTGACATGCACAAATTCATCAATGACTAGAGTTCTTTGGTTGAAGACTTTATAATCTTTACTAGTCGATAAATACCCTAGAAAAATTCTAATGTCAGATTTTGAATCAAATTTTCTTTTGTGTTTAAGATAAAACATTTGTACCCAAATACTTTGAAATAATCGATATTGGGAATTCTATTTTTTCAAAGTTCATAGGGGTTTTTGTTTTCTTTCGTCTAATTAAAACTCTATTAACAATATAGCAAGTTGTATTAATGGCTTCGGCCCAAAAATATTTTGGCATTCTATTTTCATTTAGCATGATCCTAGCCATTTATTGTAATGTGAGATTTTTCCTTTCTATTACACTATTTTGTTGAGAAGCTTTAGGAGCCGAGAAGTTATGTTCATATCCATTTTCATTGCAAAAATCATCAAAGTCAAGATTATCAAATTCTCCACCATGATTACTTCTAATGGTTGAAATAGAGTATCATTTTTCATTTTGAACCTTTTTGCAAAAATATTTGAAGGTTTTTAGAGCTTCATCTTTAATATTTAAGAAAAGAACCCAAATGAAACTAGAAAAATCATCAACAATAAACAAAGCATAGTGTTTTTTTACCTAAACTAGCGGTTCTTGATGGTCCAAAAAGATCAATGTGGAGTAAGTGAAATGGTTTTGTAGTTGATGAGTGTAAATTGAGTTTAAATCATCTTTTTACTTGTTTACCAAATTGGTATGCATCACAAATTTTGTCTTCTTCGAACTTTCAGCCCCTGTTTGACACCCATTTTGGGTGAAAAAAATTTTAAAATAGTGATTGATGGAAGATTGTGTGGTTAAAAAGTAAGGAGAATTTTTGGGTTTATGTGTAATATTATTTTATTGATAGAATATGTGGTTGAAATGAAGAAAGAGAAAAAAAAAAAAATGAGAAATAGAATGAGAAAAAAATGGGTGTCAAACAAGGGTTCAATTGGTAAACATTTGACAAAATAATTTTTTGAGATTTTTGGAAGACGTTCCATACTAACATGACATAATCTCCTATGTCATATCCCAGTATCTTCTTTCAAACTCACTAAACATTTTTCATCATTTTCAAAATCGATATTTATGATATAAACATTTTTGATTCGGCTTCCTATAAACAACACCTATTTAGAAGAATCGAATTTAATATGATAGCCTTTATCACATAATTGACTAATACTAAGCAAATTATGCTTAAAGTTATCTATCAATAGTATATTTTCAATGGAATGAGAGACATTATTAACAATGTTTTCAATTTCGATGATTTTTTCCTTTGCGTTGTCTCCAAATGTAACATGACATCCATCAATCTTTTTAAAATTTAATCGTAAAGTTATATTTCCAGTCATGTGATTTGAGCACCTGCTATCCAAGAACCATTTGTTCATCATCTTCTTCGATAACTACAATAATAATTTAACTTTTGATCTTTGGTACCCGCACAATCTTGGGTCCTTGGTAGTTAGTTTTAGTGGATCCTCGAGTCCACTCGTTTTTACTTTCAAAGTGTAGCTTCTTTTTTGTTAGCAAATTGTAGGCAATATGTCCATCCTTATTGCAAAAGCTACAAGTAGTTTTTGAGAAAATTGTATTCGAGGCTTTGACAAATAAATTTTTGAAAGATTTTTGTTTATATCCAAAAATACAATTTTGATCACTGAGCATTAAATCAAAATTCTTATTCCCTTGAGTAAATTTATAGATAATTTTTGTTAAGTTTTAAACATTTTCTTTCAAAGAACAATTTT
>CAIGRN010118432.1:0-17850 GCA_903798345.1 Fraxinus anomala
GCGCTGCTACAGTAATCTGATCGCGATTTTTCCGTTTTATCCGGATTTTGGGATTTCTTCTCCATCTTAGACGCCAATAAAAAAGTTTATATACATTTCCACAATATATCTCCATAATATAACATTCTCATATTATAATTTACATCTTCAACAATATATTGAGAGATTGAGAGTTTATATTTCAATTGAAATTATTGAAATCTTGATATTGTAAAAACAAAACTATTAATTATAGTGGATTGTTCTCCGCTGCCCGTGGTTTTTTCTCGAATTGGGTTTCCACGTAAATTCTTTTGTTCTCGTTTTCTTATTCATTATTTCATTATTGTCATTATCTTGCGATCCGTTTCATAACAATTATATTAATATCTACATCAATTACGTACATTAATGAAGTAAACGAAGTGAAATGGGAAAAAAAAATCATGCTATTCATTAGCAATGGTAATGNAAAAAAAATCATGCTATTCATTAGCAATGGTAATGAGCAACAATTTTAGTGAAGGTGGGATCACTCTTATATTGTCAAAAGTAAAAAATACAATACAATTTCATCGAACAATGTAACAAGGCAAGCATGCATGCATGGTAAATTGTAAAATGAAATTCTGGAAGGGATTCAACTCGGATGGGTTAGCTCAGCTGTCAACTTCCATCCACAGACAGATGCGTCCATTACAACATCAACAAATTTGAAGAAATTGAGGGACCCCTTTTAATTTACAATTTTCTAAAACAGTCAAAACGAAAAAAAAATAAAAAATAAAAAATTATTACGAAACAGAACAGGTGGACCCGGACCCATGCATGGATCTTTTCACACCATTTTTTTTTAACAGCCATCTAAGGTGTGTTCATGTCCTATGGCTTTTCTTTTAATTAAAGTTCATGTCCTATGGCTTTTCTTTTAATTAAACTTTGTCTCAGCATCAACTAAAATTTTAGAATAATGTTTTTTATCACCAATTTAGGTGGCTACATTTTATAGATTTAATTAAACAAGTCGGACGATTTTGCATTTAAATGAATTTATCATTTGATGTCTGTAATTGCCACCTAATCGATGCTTAATATCATTGGTGATGAATAACATTAATCAAATTTATCCAACGGTTGATAGAGGAAAACTTTTGAAGAAAATTTGGTAGAATTTCAATTTATAGAGAATGATTTACCCAATCACCATCTTATTTTGAAAATGACTGATCTAATTTGTATTCGACCATTATGTCCGACAGACATATGTTCAATTCTTGCTACTCATTCAGTCACTACCACATTTTCTTGAAACTTGTGCATTAAACTCACTATTGAACATTTAACGTTGAATTTCAACTATCTTGTCTAAGAATCAATTAATGTTTAGTGAGGGCAAACTAAATCTTTTATGAAATTACTCACTACTACTAAATTTGAGTGACCGACTTGATATTCATAATCTCAATCAAGGAAGCCTCGATACCCCCACATACAGTTGAGAGACCTGGCATCGCTAACTACCCCATATTATAAGGGGGAAAAGTAGATCTTTCCCTCGATCTATCAAGTACCACTTTGGAGGGTAGGAATAACTATTATGGGTTTTCTTTCATCAATTTTTTTGGAATAGGGGTAGCGTTTAAGCTGCATTCGATCACTATCATTTGACCGATCCAACCCATGAGTTTAAGAGCTATTTTGTTGCTCCCCAACAAATACGTTTTTACAATTTTCTCATTCGTTTGCATCGAAAATGGACACATGGTAATGAACGCATCGATTGTTCTATGTGGATATCATCACTTATAAATATGTTTACCAACATATGATGTGACTAGATTTGATTGGATCAAAATCTTATCAACAAAAAATAAATAAATAGACCTCTCACTTTCTTTTTGACACCTCATCAGTTTGTAAAGATTATATAAATGATAATGTAAAATAAGTATTTTCCATAAGAGAATAACTATGGTAAAATATGAAATATTGATTAATTCGAACTTATAAATGACTTAACGAGAAGGACCATATATTTAAGAAGAAAATGAAAAGTCCATTCTTAAATTCTAAGTAAGAAGAATATCAAAGTAAACGAAGAATTATTCCCGTACGATGACTTTTCATCACTGGGCAAAGAGATCATTATTCTTCTCACCAATTGGGTACTAGCTTTGTCATTGAAAAGAAATTTTCTTTTATTTTTTTCTGAAGTTTCCCTAATTTAAATATATAGACAGCTTGTTCAGTAAGATAAACATTACGAATTAATATACACCAAATATTCCTTAAAGAAACTTTACTATTCACGATAATTTGTCGTGCAAATACCAGAGTTTAGACCATCAGGAATTATGTATTTTCCATAACACCCTTGAAAACGAAATCCATCCAATCTATTCAAAAGTAACAACCCCCTCACCTACCCCCAGCACCTTCTAATCAATTTCATATAACTTCCCCCGCAGGCCACAGCCACCCCACCACAACATGATCAAGACCCTACCTACCCAACCCTCGCACTACCACCTTACCTAAAAATACTTGGATAGAACGATTCTATAGGTAAATGTAATGAGATAATACATTTAAATCACTGACATGTTAGATTCCAAATCACTTCAACAACAAAGTGGATTTACCACCCAACATTTTTAGTGTCTTGATTTGAGTAAACGGTCCTACAACGTATGAATTTAAGAGCGTGAACTAAAATATATCCACAATATAATCAAGCCTCCGCCTACCCCTTCCCCCCTGCCTTCGCTCCCATCTGTCTCTATATGTATTTGTAGTACACTTAGAGATATACACACAAGATTCAAGAAAGCAAAAGAGACATACGAGGGTAAATGCCACCTCATTCCGATAAAAAACAATCACGTATTTTTCTCCTAGATAACGACTTACAAACGTATGTTCCTGTCTTGTTATTCCAAATAGTACCCTCAATGACATCCCCACCGCCTACTATTTTTCCTTCCTCTCTTTCATTCCTTATTTCCTCATTGTCTTCTTCTTTAATCATCTCTCTCTCTCGACCCACTTTCCTTTCAACCATAATTTCTTTATCTATCTAAATTTCCGGCACGGAACTTGGCCTAATCATCAATGGCCAAACTTGTGGTAGAAGTCCTTGATGCTAGTGATCTCATGCCCAAAGATGGCCATGGCTCTGCCAGTCCCTTTGTAGAAGTCAAATTTGAAGAACAGCGCCAAAAAACTTCAACAAAGCCTAAAGATCTCAACCCTCAATGGAATGAAAAGCTTGTTTTCAATGTAAAGAATCCCATAGATTTTCCAAATCAAACCATTGAAATTTTTGCTTACAATGATAATAAAGAAGCCCAGCATAAGAATTTTCTCGGCCGGGTTCTGATTTCCGGTGGGTCTGTTCCTTTTTCTGAGGCTGAAGCCATGGTTCAGAGATACCCTCTTGATAAAAGAGGGTTTTTTTCTAACATAAAGGGTGATATTGCTTTGAAAATTTATGCGGTGCATGGAAATGTTAATGGATTTCAGGCTCAGGCTGAGTCTTTTCATCCACCCAAGGAAGTGGAAAATCCTTCTCATCATCATCATAAAGCAGCAACAGAAAGTACTCCTTTACAGGAGATTAATACTAATAAGCTTGATGAAGAGTACTACTACAAGGAAAATCCCGAGAAGAGCAAGAAGAAGAAGGAAAAGGAAGTGATGACCTTTTACTCTCTTGGAACAGGTTCTGGTGGTCCAGCAACCGGGCCACTTCCACCTCCACCTCCAGCTGAAAAGCCAGTTTCAATGGAACCCCGGACTGATTTTGCGAAGGCTGGACCGACCCCTGCAGCCACCGTTATGCAGATGCAATTTCCGGGTCAGAAACCTGACTATGGATTGGTGGAAACTAGGCCTCCTTTGGCTGCAAGAATGGGATACTGGGGAAGGGACAAGACTGCAAGTACTTATGATTTGGTGGAGCAGATGAATTTTCTGTATGTGAATGTTGTCAAGGCTAAGGATCTTCCAGTGATGGACATATCAGGGAGTCTTGATCCGTATGTTGAGGTGAAGGTTGGTAATTACAAAGGAGTGACTAAGCACTTCGAGAATAATCAAAATCCGGTATGGAACCAAGTTTTCGCATTTTCTAAAGAGAGATTACAGTCCAATTTGATTGAAGTTACAGTAAAAGATAAGGATATTGGGAAGGATGATTTTGCGGGGAAAGTTCTGTTTGATATAGTAGATGTGCCTGTTCGAGTGCCACCTGACAGTCCATTGGCTCCTCAGTGGTATAAATTGGCTAATAAGAAGGGGGAGAAGATTCACCATGGGGAGATTATGCTTGCAGTTTGGATGGGAACACAAGCTGATGAGGCATTCCCAGAGGCTTGGCACTCTGATGCTCACAACGTAAGCCAACAAAGTCTCGCCAGTACACGATCAAAGGTGTATTTTTCTCCTAAATTGTATTATCTTCGAGCCCATATCATCGCCGCTCAAGATCTTGTTCCTTCAGACAGGGGGCGGCAACTGGATACATTTGCGAGGGTGCAGATAGGGCACCAGATTAGACCCACTAGGCCTTCTCCAATGAAACACATCAATCCAGAGTGGAATGAGGAACTTATATTCGTAGTATCCGAGCCTTTCGATGAGTATATAATTATAACTGTTGAGGATAGAATTGGACCTGGCAAGGATGAAGTACTTGGAAGACTGATCATACCAGTTCGGGAAGTTCCACAGAGAGTTGAAACCAAGCTTCCAGAACCACGCTGGCATGCTCTTCACAAGCATTCTGTGGCAGAAGAAGGGGAGAAGAAGAAAGAGTCAAAATTCGCAAGCAGAATCCTTCTCCGGCTCTGTATAGATGCCGGTTACCATGTTCTTGATGAGTCTACGCATTTCAGTAGTAATCTTCAGCCATCATCAAAGCATCTAAGGAAGCCCAACATTGGAATTCTCGAAGTTGGAATTTTGAGTGCTCGCAATTTGCTGCCAATGAAGGCCAAAGATGGAAGAATTACAGATGCTTATTGTGTGGCAAAGTATGGGAACAAATGGGTTCGAACTCGAACACTTCTTGACACACTGAATCCTCGTTGGAATGAGCAGTATACGTGGGAGGTTTATGATCCATGTACTGTGATTACAATTGGTGTTTTCGACAATTACCACATCAATGGAAAGGATGATGTAAAGGATCAGAGAATAGGAAAGGTGAGAATTAGGCTCTCAACTTTAGAAACTGATAGGATTTATACACATTTTTACCCACTGCTGGTTCTTTCACCTTCGGGATTGAAAAAACACGGGGAACTCCATTTAGCAATACGGTTCTCCTGTATTGCTTGGATGAACATGGTGACACAATATGGGAAGCCATTGCTTCCGAAGATGCATTATGTGCAGCCCATATCGGTCAGGCACATTGATTGGCTCCGCCACCAGGCAATGCAGATAGTGGCTGCGAGACTATCCAGGGCCGAGCCACCACTCCGAAGAGAGATAGTCGAGTACATGTTGGATGTGGATTACCATATGTTTAGCATCAGGAGGAGCAAAGCCAACTTCCAACGTATAATGTTGCTTGTTTCTGGGATTTCATATGTCAGCAGATGGTTTGATGGAATCTGTTACTGGAAAAACCCCCTGACTACTATCCTCGTACATGTTTTGTTCTTGGTACTGGTTTGCTACCCAGAATTGATCTTGCCAACTATTTTCCTCTATCTTTTCGTCATTGGCCTGTGGAACTACCGGTTCAGACCTAGGAATCCGCCTCACATGGATGCTCGACTCTCTCAAGCCGAGAATGTTCATCCTGATGAACTGGACGAGGAATTCGATACATTTCCATCCTCTCGACCCACAGACATTGTGAGGATGAGGTATGATAGACTGCGAAGCGTTGCAGGCAGAGTTCAAACTGTGATGGGAGATTTGGCAACGCAAGGGGAAAGAGCTATTTCAATATTAAGCTGGAGAGATCCAAGGGCTACAGCAATCGTTATCATCTTTGCTTTGATCTTGGCTGTGTTTTTGTACGTAACCCCATTCCAGGTTGTGGCCGTGCTGGCCGGGCTTTACTGGTTGCGCCATCCTAAGTTCAGGCACAAGATGCCTTCTGTACCTGTCAATTTCTTCAAGAGATTACCCTCCAAATCAGACATGCTTCTATGAGATTAAGGTGGTTCAATCCTCATTTACTCATTCAGGTAAAGCAGAAAGATAGCTTGGCAATAATGTTGGCAGCAGATAAAACAAAATCGAATTGACTAGCGCACAAGTGCTTGCAACTTCTACTTCAAGAATTTACTTCAATATATGTAATAGACCAACAATTTTCTTCCATACGTTATCTGTTTAGGACACGTTTCAATTTTCGGTTGAATGGGATGAGAGGAACGAAGTGTAAGCATTACTATTTGTTTATACATAAACAAGGATTCAAATGCCATGTTTAATAAATTCTTTCATCAACAAATGTTTGAAAACTCAGCACAAAAAACCCAATGGAACACAAGGATTACAACATAATTTAGATTTTTTTATCACTTGTATGATTCTAAGGTCTAGAAATAAGTGCAAATTTAGGACCAAAAATGCAGCAGCATCCCAGAAAAACCCAACAAGTTCATTGAAAAGACAAACTTCTAGACCCCAGGTACAAAAGTAAAGCAATTATTGTTAATAAGCTCACAAGAATTCCACCAAAAAGAGCTTTATCAACATGACCCCAATTGCACCCATGATGAGAAGTTCCCAGCTTTTTGTCATATTCCAACTTTGTCTCATTTTCCATCTTTTTGTGAGAACTGTTCTTGCGCTTCCGAATTAACCATCCAATGAGGTTTTGGTTACTATGTTCACTTGGCCTTGGGTCATTCCTGGGAACCAAAACAATCTTATCCTCAGAATGTCTGCAGCTATTTGTCAATTTACAAGCACATGGTTCTGGCTCTTCTGAACATGCACAGGTTTCACTCGTGTTTGAGCATGGTGTGTCTTTGTTAGCCTGACTCTCACTAGAAGCACTACCTCTATTGAGAATCTCGATCACCTCTCCAAAAACTGACCATCTTCCAACAGACGTTATCTTCACTATGGCTGAAGTCCCCAACATGCTTTCTGGGCCAACTACCAGCACCTGAATGTATCCCTTTGTGTGACCCACCTAAAGCAAGGAAAATATATTAGTGGTACAGGGAGGCACTTAACCAAGAACATTATATCCGATAACTGCACATTTTGATAGATGGGGTGCTGAATGGATTTCTATGATTCACAAAGTTGTACCAAATTCTTTCCAATTATTGATATGACGATATCAAAATAAAGTTCTCTCTCTCTTAAGTTCCTCTATAAGTGCTGAATTTGAATATCAAGTAATAAAATAGTCATAGATTGCACTCTAGTTATTAGACTACATGAAAGCTTAACAGCCAAAATTAATATAGCCCTACTGGAAGGGTAATTCATCAATGTAACTCCACTTGCGACTGATTGTGACAAATGAGAAAAAATTCAACTTCGCCGCTAAGAAACGAATCAGAGATTTATAAAATTCACGGTATCAAACATCAGTGAACCCCAAGACAATCTTACCAAGTGAGTTCCATCTGCGGCAGTATCTGTGACCCATATCCTCTCGACTTTGCCTTCCATTCCAACATATGGGGTAAATGATTCGAATACACTAGTCAATTCACGACTTCGTTTCTTCACGGAAGTACTAGGAACTTTTTTCATCCTTGCAGCTGGTGTTCCTGCACTGAGAAAAAATAGGCAATAAAATATCCAGCTATGATTTTGCTAAGCAAGATTTAGGCAAGCACCAGATAGTTACAAAATAAGCACATTTTATGGTCTGATTAAATCTATACATATTCATCAAGAAACGAAACCCGGTGTGTTGTCATGATGTCAACTACACGATGAGGATGGACTACCCGCTTCAAAATTTCAGGGGAAAAAAATCCACTAGCAACGGAATAAATTAATAACAGACAAAATATGGAAGTACCATAAGCTCAAGTTAAACAGTATATGCCACTAAAAATCAAAAAACTTCTTCAGTTTCTCACTTTTCTCTTTGGGGCAAGAGGTTGGGTTAAAGAGTATCGGGCTACATCCTCTTGTAAGGATGGGCTCCTCCCTAGGAAATTTGAGTTCAGCGAATCAAAATTTTAGTTAATATTCCCCATAGTTCTACTGCTTTTCGTAAAGGTGGTTTTAGTTTGTCATTATCGTGCTCAAAAACTAAGAAGCATGATACTTGTAAACTTGTTAACAACTCATATCCGATACGTATCCAAGCTCCGATACCCTTCGATATGTACTTAATACTTGTTTTTTAATTATTTTAAATATATTTTTTTAATTTTTGATACGGATCCGATACATATTTTTTTATTTATTTTACATTTTTGTATGATTTTCGATACGTATCCTATACTTCATGGTTCACATAAACCTTTTTATTACAAAACATCGCTTTAAAACTTCTTGTGCAACGTTCTTCATCTAGTGCTGAAAACAATTGGAGTACGTACTCTTTTGTACACTCTATGAGAAGGAATAAAATAACTCTCAACGAGCTGAAGAATTGGTTTTTCATTCATAGCAATTTGCGTTTTTTATTAAGAAAATTAGATCTCTATAGGAGAATCCAAAATGTGGAACATTGTTAGAGACTCATTTGATATTCTTGAAGGTATTGGATTGCTTGAGGTTGCTAATCTATCATTAGATGAGCAAGAGTTGGAAAGTGTTATTTCTAATAATAATGAAAAAATTGATGTTGATAATGATGAAGAAAATGAAGTATCGACAATTAATGGTTAAGATAAAGTGCTTTAGTATTTTATTGTATTTTTATTATCATGTTTCTGTGTTAGTTTTTTTTTTCTTTTTTTTTTAATTAATAAATATATATTGAATTTTATAACACGTATATCCTAATTTTTTCAAAAAGTCGTATCGGCGTATTTGAATTACGCATCCATATCCATATCCGTGCTTCTTAGCTCAAAAAGGCAGAAAGATAGCACAAGATAGTGGTAGCCAGCTTGTACTTCCATAATAAGAATCTCAAAGGACAAAAAATGTAGGGACCTTTGAAAGGACACATAGGAAATTGTGAAATAAATTTAAAAATGAAAAGGCTAGTATGAACTAGAACTACAAAAAAGCGCAACTTACCAGGCCGGGGATAGAATTGTGATATGTGAACTTGAGGAAACATATACTCCTTGATAAGGTTGACCGTCTGTTCAAAATCTTCATCGGTTTCGCCTGAGAAGCAGAGTATTGTTTACATATTAACTTCAGACTAACTATCTGAAGTGGCTAGTGCAACTTACATAACAATTATTATTAGATGCAAGGAAAAACCTCGAAATTTGGGAGAACAAAAGAAAAAAAATTAATTATGAGAAAAAGACAGAAAATTGTCATTGGAACATTATATTTTTGCTCATCTTCCAGAAAGACTGCTGATTTATTTAATCCCAACAAATTCCTTATATCTCCGAATTAAATTACTGAAACTAGAAAATTCCTATAATCTTGCCAAAACATTGTATTCAATATGATTGGAGGTTTTTTCTTCTTATATTTTCTTCAGTATGCTGTTCTGTGGGCAGAGCTATATTTAACTATTAATCATCTAAATTTTGATCTATAAGCCTGCACTTTTCAAGGAAAACATAAACATCTATAATAGAAATTGAAGCATAGGAGTAAGTTAGAGAGATGTAGAAGGAAGCCTAAAACTGTAACATACCAGGAAACCCACATATTATATCAGTTGCTATCTGCATTCCAGGGACCATTTCAGTTAATGTATCGACCACTGTCCTGAACTCACCCACTGTGTATTCACGATTCATTGCCTGTAAACCGATTGAAATGGAAAAATGACAATATTATATACTTGAAGTATCATTTCACACAGTCACATTCAGAGCGTACAATCACAATTTCACAGTGAAGGGAAGGAAAAGGGGTATTATTCCGGAAGTTCAAAGAATGTACATGCATGGTTCACATGAAGAAAGAGTCTGATTTATACTCACACTCAAGATGGTATCACTTCCAGATTGAACTGGCACATGAAGAAAGGAATACACGCATGGGTGGCGCAAAACTTCAGCCATTTCTTTCAAGTGCTCTAGAATATAAGGAGGGTTAGTCATCCCAATTCGAAGCATTGTGCTTCCATCAGAGGGAAGCTCCATTACTAAAGTGTTCAACAAAATTGGAAGATTAACTCCTAGGTCACGACCTGTAGAATTCCAAACCCAAAACTATTAAAGTTGCATATAACTTTTGATAATCATTAATGCAAAAGTAAATATATATATTTGCCAGTAATCTGCTAATAGAAATTGTTTTATTATCAAACCAGAGTATCTCAAATCTTCAACCATAAGAATTGACTTAGGCGTAGAGTTGTAGCTAGGGTGGTGGCTATAAACGTGTTTTAGAAGCTTTCATTTTCTTTCTTTTTTTCCCTGTTCCTTTCAATGTTGTGGAAGTGACAAATTATATATTCACATCACGGTACAACAATTTAACGTAAACAAAGTTGGCCCAGGGGGAGCCAAAACATTTTTGTGCATGTCAAGGTGCCAATAATATACTAGTTTCTGTATTTTTCAAATTAAACGACATGACCAGGAAAAATAATGCTAAATACCATATGCTCCAGTGTCTTCACTACTTAACCAGATCTCCCTTACTCCATCAGCTATGACACTTCTGACACGACCCACCTACAATATCAAACTTGGTAAAAGAACTTGAAAAAAAAAAAAAAAAAACTGACATTTCAAATGTCTGTGGTCGTAAACTTACAAGGCTGTCAACTGTGTAGCTTCCTAAATGACCACGAGCATGCTTTGTCTTGCAATAAGTGCAAGCACCTAAACAACCAACATTGATTGGAAGGATCTCAACAAATTTGTTCTTTCTCACCTGATGGAGAAAATAGCTAAATGAGCTTATCAATAAAATTAATATTTGAATTCATCAATCCAAGAAAAAATTCTCACTAAAAACTAGCTGAACTCGGCCATGTACTTAAAAGTATGGCATTTGGAAGAACTACAATATCCTATACCGAAAAGTAAAAAGCATAAGATACAGCTATTACACCTTTGGAAGGTCAAGTGCTGGTAATGTCTTCCGGGTGAGAAGCCGCACCTCGTGCCCTTTCAGAGTCTCTTCCACAACTTCTACGACACGGTCAATTTGCTGGACTCCAACTATACTTACTCCTTCCAGCTCTTTCAAATCACGACTTCCTTGAGGCACACATCCTGCGACTACCAGCGGCTTATTTCCATTTCTACATTTAGCTATAAGTGTTTCCATGGCAGATTGACTTGGGGACTTGACTGTGCAGCTGTATGATTAAGATCAACATCGGGTGCAGTAAAGACATATATCAAGAAACAAAGTTCAGATGTGAGAAAAGTTCATGCAACCAGGTAAGCTTATGGCACATCAGAAATGCACATCTTCGATTCATTGACCACGTATTAAAAAAATGCAACGACTAGTCCCCACTTAATGTGCAAAAGCGTAAACTCAAGGTAACCAAACAAGGTTGCTGCAGTGATATTGAAATGCCTTTCAACTGCATAACACAAAAATATAGTACTGCCACAGAATGCTAAAATTGAAAAGACAAGGAATGCCGATCAGTGGCAATAAAATCTAAGCGGCAGCACACAGTAGATCTCAATGAAATACACATACTTTTACAAACTGGAAGCACTTCAATTTTTGTAGATCCGCTGCCTCTACTCTTAGAAAATCTTTTAATCCAAATGGATCAGCTACAGATTTTATACATACAGTAAAGAAAAAACCTCAAAACACAAAGGCACACATAGAAAGATATAAAAAGAGTAAGACAAACATTAAGTCGACTATGAAAGCATGTGAAGGCAATAACTGAGAAAGGTAATGTTCAATAAAAGAGAAGATAGACATTTGTTCTTATTTATCGTGATCCATGATCATTATATGGCCCAAATTGTTTCAAAAATTATAAATCCTTCATTTCAAGCACATACCCAAATCATAAAAGAAAAAACTCTCAAAAGAAATTCTTGTTTATGTCGAGATAAAAAAAGAAGAGAAAAATGCGAAGAAGGCTGAGTTGATGCCTCACGTATTTATTATCCACAAGTCTGCCTCATCTGGATTATCACTGAAATTATAGCCAAATGCTGAAAGCTGGCCTGCCATATATTCGCTATCACTCTGGAACAAACATTATTGAGAAATGCATTATGATCATAAAGAAAATCCACATTTAAAAAAGATATCTAAAGTTGGAAGTTGAGAGGAGTCTAAAAATGAAACTAAACGCAAAGTAAAGCAATTGGGAAGAAGAGCAACTTCTACAATCTATTCGGGATATTGACTTAATAACTCAACTGGCCATCTGAAATATTCATTAAAAAGATTAATCTCTGGACTCTTACTATAGAATATTTTTCATTTTACCCGTCTCCAAATTTTTACCAACCATCCAGAATGTTCCATTTCCTGTTCTCACTTCTCCGCCCATCTTCTTGCTCAGATCTCTCTCCTATCTGCCTCCCCACTCTCATATTTCATGTATTCACTTTATAAAATCACCAAGAGAAATTGTTGATGCACGATTATTAGCTGGGAGCATGACTATTGTTGGAAGGTTTAAGTTATTTTGATAGAAGTATCAAAGAACATTTGCCCAAAATTTTATCTGTTTCTGCTATTTTAATTTTGTGTCAAAGTTGTAAATGGGCTTGCCTTGTCAGCAGCATGCGAAACAAATAAAAAAATAGAGAGAGAGAGAGAGAGAGAGAGAGAGAGAGAGAGAGAGAGAATGTGTACAAAACATTTCTTGATGTTTCCAATACACGTCGATGACTATAATCTGTATTTTCAATGACCTTTGAACTCTCATATTCCTTTTGTACATATTACTGTCACATAGTTCTCATTTACTTTGCGAAGGAGAAAAAAATGCTTGTTTATATAAAAAAATATCTGTGCACCTTCAACATGAAATATTTACAAAAGAATATCCTATTACCAAAATGCGCAACTATCTGATGCCTTTTCTTCTCTCAGTCGCAAAATTTTCTTAATTAACAATAAACCTAACCTATCTAAATGGTATCTCAGTAGTTCCTGGAAGGCCAAATCAAAGCTACATACCATAAAACGTTAATACCTTTTTTCTACCACTTTAACTCAGAACTTAAACAGCAGTCACATCACCTCCCTCCTCACACAGATAGAAGATTTTCCAACCAAAGACTGTCACTTTATCTACGTTCATCGAAATCTTTGTTATAGTGGCTTTAGATCTATTAAAGGAAGGACTTTTATCAAGCCTCGGGTACCCTAGAATATTGTTACATTCATAAGAATTTTTCCTCTCAAATTCTTACTATTTGAAAGCACTCAAGCAGAAGAAGATCCTACCTACAAATCTGTTTTTTCCACACAACAATTCTAGGCTACAATTTTCCATTTGGACATCTCCATAGCATATAATAGAAGCTAAAACTATTTCACTTAACCAAAACATAAAAAAGGACATTACCTGCACTCACATTTCTATAAACACTCCAAAAATAGACACGTATACATAATAAGTCACAGTCATAGGGAGAGAAAGGAAAAAGGCTAGTACTTTACCTGATTGTGTGAACACCCGAAAGTCTTCATATAAATCGTCTGGAATTACATCACAAAAACACGTAAATAGCAAACATCAGCGTCTCAATAAAGATTCCAACATTCCCAAGTATACATACGTACACTCGTATATACATATATTGGTATATAGAAGAATTTGGCTGGGTATAGAGAGAGACCTCAGTGCCTGGGATTTTGGTAGTATCGTAGCTATTGACAGAATATTGGAGAAAAGAGGACTTTGGGAGACTGCTAACAGTCTTGTTCTTCTTTTTATGTTTTGGGTTGAAACCTACAGCAGCCGTCAACGGCAATCGGAACCCTGGTGGCGATCCGCCGCCGCCAGCCAATAAATCCTCTATGTCTTCCATTTTCTATGTGGGCAACAGCGACTGTAGAACCAGGGCATCTAAACTAAAGACGCCAATATGGCTATATCACAGTCTAATTGGTGAAAATTGCATCACTGGTCCTCACCTATTTATCGAGTAGTAAGTTGGTCCTCCGTTATTTATTAAGTTATACAATTTATCCTCACAACCAATCTCTAGTAAAATATCGTGCGAACCTTGTAGATTAACTTAAACCAATCATGCTCTTAATCAATTAGGAAACATCACGTTTTATGTAAAACCTAACCTAATTGGCATTATACGAGATATTTGATATTGTAAAATATGCTATATTATTGCCTTATCATATGTCTACACTTTTATTACCAGTGCTTATAATTTTTTACATGTAATGAAACTAGTAAATGTTGCATTAAGTTCCTATTTGGTGGTGATTAAAATCAAATTTTTAATAATTCTGATAAAAATTGATGAAATGTATTGTTGAAAAGTTGTTGGCCCATAAAATATATTATTAAAATTAGTTGTTGAATTTGATTTAAATTAAAATTTGGATTTTAATTTGTACCAAACAAGGGCTAAATATTTTCAACAACATTTGAGTTTAAAATAATATACAATTACTCAATTCAACCTCTTTTGTTGTAACTAGTTAGCGTGTGGCGTAGTTGGGTATTTAATAGAGTGAAATGATTTTTGGTTATTTTACACAATATAGAAGCTTAACGAAAGAATAAAAATAATTACCTATTAACTAACATTATTTTTGTCTTGATAGACGCTTGGAACTTCAAGATGAATTTTGTTGTGAAATAAAAGTAATGTCAGATGTGATGCTAGCATGTAACAAGGGCAGAAAAATATTATAAGACAGTATGGAGTTTTCATATAATGTCAAATGAATTGGGCATGCGAAAAATTATGATATTCATTATGAAGTTAGTGAATGAACAACAGTTAAAATTATACATAGGAAGTAGCCATTTGGAGTTGAATAGCTGAGATTAATTTATAACGGAATCTTATACCAAAGGTAAGCGCTTGTTTTATTTGGATATTTTTAAAACAAAGAAAAAAAACAAAAATTGTCAAATGATACTCAGAAGCCTCCATCTTATATCAACCTCAGGATTAACCTTTTTGAACTTTTTTTCTTGTTTTTCTTCTTCACAAGGTTTAAGAGAGCTTCTGGAAGTATCTGTTCACCATCTATAATCAAGTCCTGGAGAGCAGAGTGGATACTTCTGTACGATGTGCAACAGAACTATTTGTCTTTTGGTAATTCCTGTAATGTTCACAACGTCATCAATTTACAAAGACAATTCTATAAGTACAGAATAGTCATTTATGGAAACTGAGGAACCATAATATGTAATTAAATTTTCAACGAGTCATCCATTTTCTGCTCCCTCAGACAACCAAAATGATAGTATATATCGTACTAAAAAAAATGACCCACAATGTTATCATGCATGCGAAATAGGTTAAAAAAAAAAAAAAAGCATTTTAATTTGTTTTCAAAGCCTGTCTCATTGAAGAACATGACAAGAATACTGTAATAGCTGATGACAGATAATAACTGTATGGTCATTAAATTATGATGCAATGAAATCATCACCACTGCAAGCATCGAACTGGAATCATTTATAACGGTGAAAAAAGAAGCAAAAGGTACCACAAAAAAAGGCAAGAAATAACAGAAAAGGTCAATGGCAGAGTATAGAGATCAACCACTATAAGTTAAATTGTTTTATCAACAACTAAGAAGAATGAGTGGATCATCTTTAAAAGGATAAGAGCGCAAATTATATTATTATCGAAGCTGTAATAAGTGAAACCTCTAACAAGTATATAGCGCAACATTGATATGATATTAGAGGAAAAGACTTGCGTATAATAATAACCACCCAGCTGAAACAGATATATGACCAATTCATCAAATGCTTAAAGTAAATGTTAATAGAAATTCAGTTAAAGAGAGAATGGAGAAAAAACTCAACGTGCAAATGGCACAACCACCAGTATCAGCCTTTGTTGTTTGAACAATATGTATGCACCTTTGGGTTATTTGTTGGAGCAGCATGAATGCGGTTATAAAAAAAAATATAACACCTAACTTAAATGAAAACGAGAACATCAAGTACATTCAAACACCAAGATTGACATAAGACATAAGGTGAAAGACGAACAAAATAGTATCTCAATTTATTTATCAAATCTCATTTCAGATTACTCCTACTTTAAAGGAGCAAAGCTGGAATGGAATCAATACATTAGGATGACGTATCCTATTGAACAACTGCAAGTTTTTGCAAGGTTTAAGAAAGGACAGAAAACTTATTCAACTGGCAATAATGCTAAAAAAACCAAGACATACTAATCAGTGTGAAAAGATCGTTGACAATTGTCACAGTATATAAGATCTCCATAATCAAAGCATATGGACCAGAGATCATCATTTTCATCTGCAAAGACTCTACGTTATTTTGACAGGCTGAGGGACAGCTCATGCAAAGACAACCTATTGGATGTAAATATGTTATGGTAACTGTCAGACGAACAAGAACCATGTTAATGCTTCCACAAACGTAAACCAATTCAAAGAGATTATACTAAATATTACTTAGGCCTCTGATCAACATATCTGGTAGTGCTTGAAGGTGCTCTTGCCAACTTTATTATGTCATGTGTTAGTAACAATATTTAAAAAGATTGGCAATTTGTCAAATTTTTTACCTGATAATGTGAAATAAATCATAGGACCAATTGCCATGAAGAATAATGTGACCTCTAATGGCAAAGGGTTAAACAAGAAAATGATGTGTGCTCAGGAAGTTCATTATCTTCAAATACCAATTTGTGCATTCTCTGATTCCTACAAAATGGAAACAGAAAGAATTAGTACTATGCTTAGTAATAAATATAGGCTACAGCAAAATCATGTTACATACTCAGAAATTTGCAGCAATGTCATAAGAGGTAGACATTTACGAGTAAGAATTACTTTCATATGTTACCTTTGTCTGTGGAGCTCGAATGCTGTAGATTTTTGTGCAGAAATAATGTCATCCATTACCATCAGCATCTAGATAGTATTTATTACAACAAATATCTAATGCAATTTTCCGTCTGTATATAGTCATTCTGTCAGAAGAAATTGATTCTATTGGATGTCCAAGGACGAAACATTCTATATATTTCAGCAAAAAAATTGCATGATTTGGCCTATGCGAAAAATATTTTATGTTAGATTAAATAACTAAAATAAAAGTAAGAGGAAACGAAATATTGTAATAAATAGTAAATATAATATTTACCCATTATTTGCACATGGTTGGTAAGGCATGAGTTCTACTTTCATTGATTTGTTTCTATTTTTCCTCATATCTCTGCTGATGGAAAATGTTGAAGATAGCAACAGATAATGCACCATATCTAATACTGGAAGTACACATTGCATAATCTGTTGTGGTGTATGAGTATTGTGGCTACAATCATATATACAAAATTTCCATTTGTTGATATTTACATAAAAGAGGTACCAGTCATTGCCTGGATATGAACATGAAGTCCATGGTTGAGCGGCCATTGGTACATTACGCTTTACGTATTCATCTAAATGAGTGACATCGAGGGAACGTTGATCCCGACATGTAGTTCCTTCTTTTATACTTTTCATCATTGAATATTGGGTAGTGCATTCCATCTCGAATCCGAAATCTAGAATTCCATACTCCTTTGAAACAAAGTTGCAACCCTCTTTGATATGTTGGCGCAACAGTGTCAATTCCATCTCAAAATGCTAGTAATAAATAAATGTAAATTA
>CAIGRN010118436.1:0-16676 GCA_903798345.1 Fraxinus anomala
AATCAAATTTTCTTTCGTCTCGAAATGACCGAGAGAAGGTGGAAGGTAATTTAGCGGAGCAGACTGCTGCCGCACGGTGTCCCTTTCTGTGCCAAGAAGAAAGACACCCCGTGAAAGATATGAGGAAACATTAATCATATTTACATAGATTTATAGTAATACATATGAAATTTATCATTGCCCACAATTAACCAGAAGAACCAAAAGAAGTGATATCAAGCACATCACATAAAATGGAGTGCTAATCAAATATGAGGCATATAGACGTTCATAATAAATTAGCGACATGTATAGTTATGAAGACTTCTGTCTTCAAAAGTATCAAACACCATATATGACTAAATTTATACCAAATTTTCAATTTCAGCTACTTTTGCATTGTCAACAATGTCCACATAAATTACAGGCCAGGTCAGGCCAATGATGTATTAGCTAGAATAATACTTATTTTATTGCACATGGACATACTTCATATAAGACAGAAAGAAATGGATGAAGAAGACAGGAAGAGTGCGGCAAAAAAAATATCTGCAAGTCTGCATAAATCTAAAAAAAATGACATTAAATTTTGGATCGATAGACAGAACACAAAAGTAACCTACATGAGATGGTGAAAAAGAAGATAAATAGCCAGCACAAGCACGAAGCAGAGGATGGTAGATCGATGAAGATGAAGTTGCCACAATCTGCAATTATAAGCACAATGGTTATGGCAAATATTAGTTATCATGAAAACATTTGGCCAAAAATAACATTCATATTCAATCAACTGAAATACCTGACTCAGGGCATTTTGTACAAACTGTTGTTTCCACGGAGAGAAATTGTCATCGATTTGGTAAGGACTACTGATAGTAGGACGCAGTGCTGCAGCAGACAAAAAAAGAATGAAGTGTTAGTAGTGGTCATGAAATCCTTGAACATGCATCAGATAGATTATTTGAATACCAATACTTTCCTTTTAATGATTAATTAAGCTAAAGTCTACAATTCTTTTTACAGTTTCAGATTCCTCTCCAATCATGAAATTAGAATGTCACCCAACATTCTACATTCTTATACAAAACTTCTTTATGTTACTAGCCCTCAATATGAAACATTAGTCGACGCACAATTTTCAACATTGAATATAATTACAGGTAAGTTGTTATACACATCCATATGAACAGGTCTTGTTTTACGCGACAAGGAGTAACGTTATAGGTTAAAGAAAAGCGTATAAACGTTTTTAAACTAAAATAAAATATAGGTTAGATAAAGAAACATTTCCTTGTCTTGTATGGAGCAAAATATACCAAAAAGAAACATAACTGATCAAACAAAAATTACCAGAAGCATGTGGAAACTTGATGATCAAGACCCTGTTGAAGTTGATAGTTTTCATTTTCCTCTGGATTATTAATTATTAAGATGTCCACCATAAAAAATTCTTCCGACTTAAATGGAATATTCGACAAAAAGGACACCACTGTTAAAATTTTCAGAAACAATTTACATAGTGAAAAAACGGTGCCTGCTAAAAGCACAGGCAAAATTGTTCAACATCCTTATACACAGAATGATTTCCAGTAACTTTTATTAGAGAAAACATACTACAGTACAGTAGCACAACCAATATGTTTAAGCTTTAAGTCTTACATAACTATAAATGAACTTGATACTTCTCTAGAATCTAGTGGTTCTAGCAGGATTAAATAATTCTACATAGCAAACTGATACTAGCTGTAGAACCTGGCAGCAACGCTTGTATTAGTGGTAATGCCGACCAAAAGTCAGAAGTTCTATCTGCCAGCTTGCCGCAGAGCAAAGGCTGTCACAGCAGTTGGAACTTTAGTTTTTGATTGAGGTCAAGACATGATAACAGAAAAACCTAGTTACTTTGTGTTAAGGACAGCAATTCGTCTTAGTATAACCAACCTGAGATGCACAAGCATAAAGAACATGCAAAATTCCTTCTTCCACTGCCCCAGAATCTAAGACACTAAGGTATATAGTATCCCAATGATCATCCAGCATTTGAAATTCCTCCCCAAACAAGTTTGAGTAGTCAATTAAGGAAACATGACCACAAGTCTCAGATGGCATTGCCTCCTCTGCAACAGAAGATGAAATTTCAGAAGCTGGATCAGATGCTTCTTGCATTGTCATTGGCTCAAAGAGCTTCAGCAAAATTCTTGATGCCTAAAACATGGGAAGCATCAGATAAGGCGAAAAAGGCTCCAAGAGATGCACTGTTTCCAGAAGTTGATTGACAAAGCAAAAAGGAGAGGCATCCAATCTTAATTTTTATCTAATTGTTCATAAATATATATATAAAATACTTTCTTCTCAAAAGCCAACAAGAATAAAAAAGAAGAGAAAACGAAAAATAGAAAAACCATATCTCACCAGCCTGCACAAGTTTCCAAGGCTAGAATCTCTGTAAGCCTTTCGAAGCAATGTGAAGACTGCCTCCGGACGGAAGACCAAGTGACTAGATTTGGATAAGAACATAGATGACGTGTTGCGTGATCTTCTCGGCTGAGCATCAATAAAAGTAAAAAGTAAGATCAGTCACGAATCACGAGTCTCTTGGACAGTACTTATTAAACGATAGTCAAGTAAATTACTTATAAAATGTATATGATCAACAGCTGGAGAACATTGAAATTATTTGAATGTCAGAAGAATTTTTTTTCCTTTTCTTTTCATGCCTCTAGATTGGAAATATACAGGTTTTCAGTTGAATAGAACCAAGACACAGTACATGCAATGCCATTTGTTAACAATCTCATCTAAAAAAGTTTTTGTTATAAATGGCTCACGTGCATGAATTTAAATCCTTCTCTTCAACACGCTCGTGTACTGCATCCAGGTTTAATTTTCGATCAAAGATCTGACAAGTGTAAAATTTTCAAAAATGGGCGGTGGTGATAATTGAACTCAGGTTTTTTGCCAGACACTCTCGTACCATGTTAACCATCTTATTTACGAGCTTAAGTTGTTAAAAATGAGACAAGCAAAATGTATCCATTTAAGCCCTTATCAACACTCTCCTAAATGTCCAGGCTAGGTCCAATCTTAATCAACGGTTTGAAATGTGCACAAATTTTATAAACGGGTGACAGTGTCTTTTGCTAGACTAGGGTGCCATGTTAATCAATCCATTTAAAAGTTTAAGTTGTTAGAGTTTTCAACACCTTTTTAATAATAGTAGGAGTAAAGATAACCAAGTTGCTATCGAGTAATGTGCTTTCCTCAAAAGTTATTGTCTTAGGTACTTAGATTCAATTATTAGCAAAGGATGCATAAAAAGAATCCATGCACAAAATAAAAGCAGTTTGGAAGAACATGAGAAGTGCTATAGAAACTTTGCTCCTGTTTGGGCTTCATTAAAATGAGATTTTGAGAGGCAATGTGTTTTGGAATATTTATTCTTTGGAAAATGTGAGGTTAAAAAATAAGGAAATTTTTTGAATTTACGTGTAACATTATTTTATGGGAGAATGTATGATTAAAAATGAGTTTTAGAAAAATGGAGCGCAAATAGGGGCTTTATGTGATAGGAAGATCTCATACGGTTAAGAGGTAAACACTACAGAAAGTTATTAGATTTGCTATGTTCTATGATAAATACGTGTTGGATTGTAAGGTCCACGAGACGCACGTAGCAAAAGTGACGCTGAGATTGATATAGTTATGGAACATGGATAAGATAAGAAAATACATCAGTGAATTGGAGAATGGAGATGACACCGGTTGAGGATAAATTTTGGAAAGGCAACTTTGGCAGTTGACATGTTTTACATTGATAAATAGGCTCCTAGTCATAAGAGTGATCTCGCCTCGATGGAACATATTAGAACAGGAAGAGGTGAACCGCAACAGACATGACCAATTGTTGATACTATCTAATTGTTTTCAAATCTAATTCAATGAGAATTTGGTTCATCCAACATTTACACGTCAGTGACACCAGGTTGGGTTGCAGTAAAGTATAACACATAACCATGGAGCTACTAAATGAATATTTATGAAAAAGTGATTTAAGACAATCTGTCTACATAGATAAAGAATCTTCCGGTAGATCATGCAGTGAATCAAATGAAGTTGAATGAAGTGGAAGAAAAGATTGATGTAGCTGGCTCAAAATTTAGTTGTGGAAACGCTTAGTTTGTTGTTGTTGCTTTTATCATTTATGCCTAGAGATTTCAGAAGTATCAAATATGCTAACCAGGGGATATATATACTTTTTGTTTATTGCGAGTCACCAAATTTGATACTCAATCAGACGACAATGATCGAATGATCTCAAACCACAGGATTAAATAACTAAGGCAAGCAAAATACTCTTTTTATATACCAATTAAGCAGAAAATCCATTCAAAGACAACAAGTAGGGGTAGATTGATGTAACCAGTGGATCAATTGACATATAAAAGGTAAAAATAGACGAGAGCACAGAAAAAATTATCAGTAGTTTACAAAGTGCCAATTAGAGGAAACAAACAGCAACATGTAGAAAACATAGCATAATAAGAAAATATACCTTTCCCATGTAATATAATAGTGTGAAAAGTCATTGTATCTCAATAAAGACTGCCTCATAGGTAAAAACTTGATCCACAACCAGAATTAGCCAGAGAGAGGAGTGGAAAACAACAAATAAAGATTGAAATTGACCAATAAGAATGGTCAATAATGTTCAGAATATCCTTTGAACAATAATTCATTACAACATTCATTCAAAACTTAGAAACCTACAAAAGTGCACGCATGCAGGTATACCTCAAAATTGGAGGAAACAGTCAAAGCTGTTGATAGAGGATTGGTCTTAGAAGGTTCATAGTCAGAAATATTTGCAGCTAACCTCTCATTTTCTCTGCCATGGCACAAAAAAAAAAATTGAAAAGAAATATCTTCTCACATGATTGTTACAAAGCCAAACATTTATCTAGTCTTTTACAGCATGAGTAGATGGAAATGTAAAGGCAATATCAAATAGAAATCAAGAAACTAAGTGCTGAAAAAAATTTAGTGAAGTGATTTATCTGATCCATATAGCACATTAGAATAAGAACTTGATCATCTAAGACCACCAATACAAAAATGAATAAACAAATTGCACAAGTTCCTACCCATGCAAGCAAGTCCATCAAACAGGGGAACCACGTGGTGGTCTTTTTCCAAATAATTAACAGCCCTGAACACTACAATAATAGGATGACATGGTATGAGAAAGATATATCTTCCTGTTTCCATTTATAAAAAGGGCAGGTGTGAGCAATAGCAACCTATTACTCAATGCTGCATGTAAAAAATAATGAGGTCCTTTTCTCGATCCTCTTTTTACCTCTTATGTCATAGTCATGCTAAATCTCTTATCAAAACAAGTTCCCTTAGAAGAGGGTGAAAAGGTTGTGGGATCAGACAGATCCCTCTTCACGTGTTATGGATGCTTTCTCTACAAAGGTCTGAAGAAATTAAATGTATCTTAGTATGATTAATTAACATTTTGGATCACCTTATTTTCCTCAAGCTTGTTTGCATACAATTTCATGCGGTCAAGATGTTTATTAAAATAGATAATCCAGAAAATTCTTTTTAGGTATTGTCCAAATTCTTATATCGTTGTCTTTATTTTATTTTTCTCCTCTCTGTGTTCCTGTTCCTCAGTTCTACGTCACACCTTTTAAAATTGAACTACATGCCAAATAGTGTCACGAAAAAAAAAATTTCAATAGTTAAGTAGGCCTCAGAGAAAGATATGAAGCTTATTCTGAGCTTCAAGATACCTCACCAATGCTTGCTGCCGAAGGTCAAGGAAATAGTGATTTCTCACAAATGATCTTTCAATGTTATGGATATTGGCGTAAAAATTACTAATTACACACACCACAATTTTGTATTTCAACAATAACTTATTGTGGCATATACATGTTTAAACTATCAATAAAAGCTTCCAAAGGATGAGGCCTACATAATGGATCCCCACAATTGGTTAGATGCATCGACTAGTAAAAAATCAAGGTTTCAAGAGAGCGGTTGTGAAGAACTTTGCAGCTGAAATGCTAGTATACCAACCTTTCATTTACAATGTGAAGGATAGGATAAAAGGGACCAGCAACCATAGCAAGAAAACGCATAGTGGATTCTGGATCTTCTGGAAAGTTATTAAGATCTGTCTGCACAGTTATAATATTACATAATAGAATTTCAGTTATAAAGTGAGAATAGCACGCAATAGAAAATTTTGTTTAGGATATCAAGTAAATGTATACCTCAATGTATGGAAGAAACTTGACTAACCGACTGGTCACGTCTTGAAGCAACTACAAACTAATAGTTAGAAAGCAACAACACAAGAAGCAAAACCATGAATTCTATGATTATACAATGTACTCTGGTGCTAGTTATTTTAAGAGTATGTTTCACCTGAAGATGCATATCACGAGCATCCTGTTTATGTGATATAATGTGCGGTATCAAGTAGTTAGCAACTGCTTGAAACTCTGGCTCCAGACCAGTAACAGGAACCCCAATCAGCTGCAATCAGGAATATGAAACATAATTTATTGGTACAACCACTCAATAAAAACAACATATGCAGCTAAAGGTTTTGTAAGGATTTCTTAAACTTGTTAGCAACAAGTTCGAGAGCTCTTATCCAAGTATTATATTCTACATCTACTTTTCCATCATATATTGGGGTTGCCCTTTGATATTGCACCTCTTCTCAATAAAATATCTTCTACTTTTGTCATGAATTCAAAAAGTGACTAATCATTAAGTTACATCTCAAGTAGACAGCAAATATATGTAACATCCATAATTTTGATTAACATCCGTAATTAACTGAATGAGACGTAAATATTCTTAGATCATCACAACATGAATAAGCAAGCAGATTGATTTAACTGTGATGATAACTCAGTAGTAAATCTAGGTCCTAAATGCAGCCAAAATCAACCAGTAAAACATAAGGCAAATACTAGTAACAGAGGTGCTATAATCCAAAAGAAGGAGGTGCAGGACAGATTTTAAATAATTACCTGAACGAAAAAAATAGCTATTGGGTTTCCGCGCATACAAGATATTCGAACATAGCGGCAAGGAGTGTAATTCATTGGGTATATCATGTCACGTCGAGGTGCTTCACAGCGAGGACGAACTTTTACAAACATCTCTGGCTGTCAACAGAAACATGATATGGGGGCACAGAATGATGATAGCAATAGATAAAATGCAAAACAACAATTCAATTTCAATCCATTCACCGAAATTGAGCGTTAGCAATACATTGAAGCTTTAAAAGGTTGGTATGAGCAAAGTATGTAACATGTCACCAAGGGGAAATACCCTAAATATTAATAGAGAACGGTGTAAGTTTAAGATCATTAGCAATGAAATTAATTAAAAAATTGAAGAGTTTATATTTGAGGAATTATGCTATGTATATTATGCAACAGCAACATTCTAACCTTCGATTCCAATTTTCTCCAAACAAGAACTGTAACAAACCAACCCCTCTGTGCCTAAGCCGTTAACTCATTACGTAATGTCCACTTTGGAAGTCCCGATTCAAATTCTAGGGACACTGACACAAAGTTGTGAGAGGTAAGAGAACATTTGTCATCTCCCAAAACGAACAGTACATATAAGTTAACGACTTGAGTTTGTAAAGATTCGGCCTCTGTGCTCAAGCCGTCAACTCATAATATCCGCTTTAGGAGAGTATCTTGTCTAATTGGTACCAAAATTCAATTTAAATCTCTCATAAGACTGAGAACTTAGGTTTGAATACTGGAAGACGCAACAAAAATCCGTGAGGGATAATAGGGCACATGTTCTCTTTGTCCAATTAGCACAAAGATTCAACTTAAATCTCTCATTAAACAAAGGTTGTTCGAATTCTGGGTACGCGGTAGAAATTTGTAAGGGATAAAATGACAGATGCTCTCCCAAAGTGGACTGTACATATTAGTTAACGATTTGGACACAGAAACTTGATCATTACAGGGGAACATAATAAAATAGTTGCTCACCGGTCTTAGACTTTTATGACTACCAACTAATCCCAAATCAACATGAACCACCAAAAACATAATTAAACTCAAGTCACTTAACAAAGGACTTGGTGACTTATTTGACTTCAACCAAAACTAAGAATCCAAAAGTATCCTTAGAAATAATAACAAAATGAATTATCCTCTATACTCTATAATAAAGCTCCCAGGAAAAAAATTCTAACACCTCTCATATACTTTATAGGTTGAAGCCATTTAGCCTCATCACCAAGTTTGCAAGAATGATGGATGTAATGTGCAAAATATTCATTTCAATAAACTTAGCTACTGTTGATACGGATACGTAATTCGGATACGATATTATACGGATACGCCGATAAGACCTTTTGGAAAAAATTAGGATAAACCGATACGTTTTATAAAATTCAACAAAATTTCATTTATATATAAAAAAAAAATACAGAAGCATGATAATAAAAATAAAATACTAAAGCACGTTATTAGCACGGTTTTACATATAATAAATCATTATCTGTTTTCAATAATAGAATTAATGTAGCAAAATTTTACATGTATTACTTAATACTATTCACTATCTATTTTCAATAATAAAAATATATTTGTTAACTATAATACAATTTCAAATGTATTAAAAGATTAATAATATTGTGCATTTTCAATAAAAAGTTTAGTTGTTAATTTTAAAACTCTAATTGTGTATTTTCAGTAAATATTGCTGAAATTCAATAAGTTAATAAAATAATTTAAAAAATACATATCGGGTACGTATCGAAAATCATACAAAAATATAAAATAATTAAAATATACGTATCGAAAATTTAAAAAAAATAGATAAAAATATATGAAATACCGCCTAGCCATGCTTTACGTTTTTTAGAATACTAATTATTAATATTTCATTTTCAATGACTCAAAAGACAATCTTGTTCCTCGAGATCCTAAACGGTGTTGCTCTTGTACTCCCATTTCCACACAAAATTGGGTATAACTACTATAGACATTTTAGTTGACAGTTGAGATGAACTGTGAAGAAAATAATAAAATTCACAATGACAAAACATTGAAAGTTAGAAATTAGAGTAACTAATTCGAAATCAAATCCCTATATCCATCTAACTTAAAACAAATAAACTTTAACAGATGAGTTCATCTTTTTCAAAATTAATGTTACACTAACCTTGTAACGCAAGCCAACTGAAATTTCCCATTCCAACACAGACTTGTTATATATCCTTATGTGTGAAAGCAGGCATGGTTCCTATGAACAAAAATAGGAGAATGTGTGATGACAATTGTCTAGGTAATGCTCAATAAGTAAGCAGCCATCAATATAGATTTATCATTTAATTTATCTTATAAGGGCAAAAGAAGGCATGATTCCTACAATTAACAATACAGGATAAACCAAAAAGAATTGTAATTTCTACAATTAAAAAACCATGATATTCTTTCAAGTAAAGGTCTCTTGCTAAAATTACTAGCAGTGTGAAAAGGCAAATGATGGCTGCAGTTAATTACCATTCAGATTCGATGCTTGTTTATAACCTTCAAGTTAGCCACTGAATTAACACCAGATATAGAGAACAATTATGCGTCCTCAAGCACTCTGTTTAGTGGATGAGTTAAACTTAAATCTTTTCTTAACTAGCCTGGGTACACAAGTATATAAGATGGAATCATTAACTACAACTTTTAATATAAATTGCCTTCCCCTACATTCCTAATTACCTGAAAGGCTGTAAATATACCTGCTGCTGGGACGGAGTTATTTCACATTTCACGGAAATAAAAGTTCAAATCGACAACCACATACTTTCTTAACTATCAAGGAAAACTAGAGGATGTCCCAGCGTGCAAAAGTTTACTTGACAGAGAACTAATTCAAAACAGTATATAATATAAAGAGGCAAATAAGAATCAGAACATGTTGATCTATATAAGAAAGGGGAAAATATTTTCATTAGAATAATCCGCAGAACAATAACAAGGTTTCCAACGAATTTCAACTCTTCACCATTTACTTTTCATATCATGTGTAGCTACATATTTAAAAAACCTCGACCCATCTATAAAATAGATGGGGTATATAAGATAGATAAAATTATGTATTATGATCTAAACTAGAAATGAATGTCTCTCGATCAGTATCAGGCTTTCTTCTCTTACATGGATGTAAGCCATATTCTACTCATGCTAAAGTTAATTACTGGTGATTCTAATTTCATAGATTAACCATCAGTAGATCTCTTTTTTTTCAAAAAAAATAAATAAATTTATTTGAGGTAAATAATGCACTTAGCCCAAAAGAGTAAATTCCTGAACATCCATCACAAGAAGTAATTCAAACTTCAGAATAACTTTCTGTACTCATTTCAGTAACAATTCGGTTCAATAGTAGTGAGAAAGAATTAAATTTCCCATAACTTACTACTGCAAGTCATATTATCAATTTGGAAATCATTAGTCACTGCTTCCTTCTCAATTTATAGTCATTTCAATGTAGTCAACCATTCGATAAAAGAATACAGTCCTTAAACTTAGTGTCAACTTCGACTTGTGGGCTTAAACACCAATAATGGTACCGGCAAAAGATTATCTAGTCATGCTAACTGAGAAGGGAACTCCGGCGTTGTAATATTAAATTCAAAATGTAATTCCAACTCCATGGAACCAATCACCGCCTAACCGCTGAAAAAAAAATATTAAAATTGAATCCATGGCTTCTTTTCCCAGCTAATTCAAATTGTAAACCACCCCACTACATGCAACATTAATTCCAATCAGGTCGACGAAAAAACAAATACCCGGAAGGAATTTCACTGAAATAAGCTAAAAAGGAAGTTCAAACCCCAAAACAAAAGATGGGAAAAAGTCGCAAGTTATGTAAACAGGAATTTGACATACATCGAGTTCGAGTAAGATCCATTCCTTTGTGTTGGTGCCAGTTGACCAGTGGTTGCGGAGGTCAGTGTCGAGTACATGAGTGGCCTTCTGGGCAGTGGATTCCCTTGACATGGCCTTCACTTTGTAGGCCAATGGCTTTACTCTCGGCTCCATCTCCACCTCCATATGTGACTCTCTATCGATAATTCCCTCGGTCTGTCGGCGTAAATGGATTTTCTGCAAACTACAAAGGGGAAGGGGGCGAAATAGCTTTTGATTATTTTTCAAAAAGAAAAAAAGTTAAAAAGTTAAAATTATAAAGTAAAATACAAAATCCAAAAATACCCTCATGGCCTCATCTTTGTTGAAGTGTTTTGAGTGGAGAAAAAAATAAATAAATAAATAAATAAGTTTTACATAGTCTTTAACAGTCGTATCTAGTCGAAGTCGCCATCTTCACGTCAACCCAACATCGACCATCATATAACTCAACCATTATCTTCACCAATATTAGTTTTTTTGGGATTATGTGATTGTTTTTTGAATTTATGATGTTTCTAAAAATTTGTGATTTAAATGATGTTTATTTGTGGATTTTATCATGTTTATAATGTTTATTTTTCATTATTCAGATATATTATTGAGTCAGCGATTTAAGTGTTAAATTTGTCGAAAAATACATTCATCTCGTTGGATATGACGATTTTAGGTGAGATCTCGAGTATCGAAAACTCTTAACAATCGGTTACAGTTGCGTCAACCAATTGCTAACACACCGATTGTTGGGTCGACGCCCATTTTTTTATATATATATATATTAAGAAATTTTAAAATTTTAAATTAAATGAAGAATTTTAAATTGAAAATTATCAAATTAAATATTATTTTTAACCAAATTACCACATTCTTTTTTTTCCTTTTATTTTTTTTTTCCAATTTAAATTTTTTTTAAACAAATCTGTAATTTTTTCAATTTTAATTAAATAATATTTATATTCTTTATTTAATTTTTATAATTTTCTATATTTTTTTATTTTTATTATAATTTTTTGGGGGGAAATACTTTTAGAATTTTCTCATAAATGATTTTTTTCAATTTAAATTTTTTTTAATTCTTTTCTTTTTATAATAAAATTTTCAATTTTAATTAAATAATATTTATATTCTTTATTTAATCTTTATAATTTCCTTTTGTTTAATTTGTTTTGTTTTTATTATTTTTATTTTTATTTTTCGAAAATACTTTTAAAATTCTTAATTGTTTTCTTCATATTATAAATAATTTTTTTAAAATTTAAAATACTTTTTAATATTCTTACTTTATTTTTTATACTTTTATAATTTCTTTAATTTATTTTTCCTTTTTATTTATTTTTTTCAATTTAAAATATTTTTTTATATTCTTTCTTTAATTTATTTTTCTTTTTTTCTGTAATTCTTTTTTTCTTTCTCTTTCAATTTATTAAATTATTATTTTTTATTAGCGTCGATGTAAATGAATCTATTTTTGTATATAGTAATTACAATTCGATTCGTTTAATTTTCTGAGATTGTGATTTATTCCATTATTTCTTGTTGAACGTTCTAATATTTGAATTTTTGTAAGATTGTGTACCATCTGGATGTTTAGTTGAGATAGATGGTTTGAAAAGTTACTTGAAACAGTAACTTTGAGAATTTTATTACTATAATTGTTTAGTTTTCACTTTATTTAGACAATCAAAATTGAATCAGTTTTGTGATTTTAATCTAACGCGGATGGAATAAAATAAATGACAAGTGAACGGAAGCAATTTAACAAGAAGTTATCAAATTATGAAAGTCTAGGGAATTATTTCATCGCACTATCGACAATGTTTTCAACCTATAACTTTAATTCAATCAAAATGTTCTCAATTTATAGGCAAGAACCTTAAATTAATTCTATTCACTCTCTTGAGTGTCGAATAGAACATATTCCTATAGTTTAATTCCAATATCTTTATTTCGAATTAAATGTATAAAAAGTATTGATGCACGTGGTTCTTAATTTAAATAAGTCTCAAAAGTTCATACTTTCTCTCGAAATCTATGAAATCTAGATTGTGTTATTCTTAGATAGCACCTCAATTTCCCTATCTCGAGTGCCGAAATTTGTGCATCAATTCATTCAACTAGTGGCTAATTAATTGAAAGCATTACACACAAATAATACAAATAAATTAACGAAAAATTCAATAGAATTAAATATATAGGAATTAAACACGTCTCAAGTCGATTACATCAAACCTTAAATCTAAAGATTTAGTTCATAATTGCTAAAAACAACAAATTAAAATTTGAATTAAAGAACATGGAGAATAAAAGAATAAGAAAAACTCTTTTGTCGCTTGAATTTTCCTCCAATTTCTTGTTACTTTTGCTCTAGATCACTTCTTCTTCCTCTTGTCTTCTAAGCCGTCATTCATCTCTTTAATTATGTTTTCAAATGTGTATTTATAGTTCCCCAAAGTTGCAAGTCGAATTGGAAGTGGACCGGGCCGAAAATCTTTTAAAATTTCCTTTTTTTTCACACTCGAAAGGCGGCGCCGAACCGGCGCCTCGGTGCCGTGATCAATTTAATTGCTAGCGCCTAGGGCTAGCGTCGCGAGGCCAGCAATTTTGTCGATTTGATCTTTGCTGTTGGCATCGCAACGCCCAGGGCTAACGCCGCGGGGCCAATAGCTCTGCTGGTTTTTCCCCATATTTAGTGCCCACATTCCTTCTTCTTCTGGTTGCTTTTCTTCCTTATTTATTTGCTAATCTTTTGGCCTCATTTCCACTTCATTCTTGTCTTTCCTCATGTCCAATCCATGCTTCCTTTCATGATCATTATGTTAGCTCCATTCCAAGCTCTAAACCACTCCATTTTCATTCAAGTTTTCTAACTACAAAACAACACGAATACACACATCAAAACACTCAAAAGTGCTCAAGAACAAACCAAAAACTATGATTTAAATGTATTTGTTTAATGAGTTAATTACACTCATCAAACACCCCCAAACTTAGTTCTTTGCTTGTCCTCGAACAAACACAAGATAACACAAAAATAGTTAACTAAAATGCAAATACATCATACCAACACAAGACTCAAATTAATTATTTAGCTGGATAGATTGTTTTTTTATGGCTCAGCGTTGAGAGTATGATATCAAATTCATGAACTATTTCAAAGTCGTAGTACCATAATCGAATTTTACCTTTCCAAAGCAAAAATGTGCGTGAGGGAAACTAAATACAACGTTGTACATTTATAAGCTTATTCAATTCTCAGCCTTAAAAGTCACTTATCTCCTTACTTCGCTCGTGGAATCAAACACCACCAAACTTATTTTCTTTTCACTCCTCTGAGGTAATATCTATGGTTTGCTAACAATACTCCTTACCCTCTCTAGTTCAGATAGTTGTTGCTAAATGCAGTTTAACATATCTGTAAATGGGGATTCTCCTATTTTCGACTGCTTCAACCTCCAAGAATCAACTAAATTGCTAACCTCTTGTCAATGACTTAATCCTCTAAAATGAGTGTTTGGGGCTAATCAAGGTATATAGTGCATCTTCTATTTTATGCACCAACTGTTTTTTTTCAGCTAATATATTTTTTTATACACCCTTTGTGAGGACATCCATCCATTAGGCTTTCTAAATGACCAATATAGCGAGCATTAGGTCGATGACTCCAGAGTCATATGACTTTAGGGTATCAGGTTTTAAACATTTACAGGCTTATTCAATCGAATCATAAATGCCATGAATAGATGTTTCACAATGAGATTGTTATAGTCCTCCACATTTTTTTTATCAGTGCAATGCCCCTTATTAAACACTCATTCTCTAAAAGTTGACCCCTACCTTAAGATTTTCACATAATTTTCATCATATTGATCTCAACAGTCCACACAAATTTTAGCACATACGAAATCCACATCTACATCCATGTTCTCCTACAATAGTTCCACTATCCAAACTATCCTAAAATTGGTTATGGGATGCGAATTTTTTTTCATTTAGAGATTGTTTGGATTAAGCTTCTAAGGTCACTAATTTCACTTATATCATTTATGAATCGACCTATTTATGTCCAACGTTATACCAAATTCACGTGCATTTATGTCACAATTGTTTACAAGGATAAGTAAGACTTTAACTCAAACACATAACTTATTCATAATTCACAACCGACTCATGTTCCCAAATATATGCATCATTGCTAACAATGTTAGCCCACACAAGCATGCGATTTTTTTTTTTAACTTCGCAACACACAAAAGTAGTATATCCCCAAACTTGAATAACACAGTGTCCTCAATATAAAAAAGAAGAAAAAAGGGGATAATACCTCGGTTGGGACATTAGATGTCCTCGTTGTCGTTCGGTGGAGCTGGAAGGTATGAGCGAGATGGGAACGATGGTGGTGGAGGGAATGCAATCTTGGGATATGCAGAGGCTATGGCTGTAATGCAATCAATATGATATTGAGAGTAGCTCTACAGTTGGTCCATTTGTTCTTGCATACCATCCTGCCATCTGGTCATGCGCAAGTCCATTGCCTCAAGCCGCCTAAGTATATTCCCTGTAGGGTCACCAGTTTGTAAAGGTAGAGAAGTAGGTACAGCTGGTTGCGATGGTTGAGATGAACTGGCCATGTGTCGATGCAGCGCTGAGTTACCCCGGAGATCCCGCGTAAGAGTTGGCTTAGGATGTAAGACTTCATTATATTCCCGCGTGGAGACACCTGCTTGTACACATAGGTCATGTATTAGAGATAGATGTCCCAAATTACCGGTGGCAGGCCTTGCTAGGATTTGAAGGATGTTGTTTTGAATGACCTTGCCCACATCAATGGAGTGTTGGATGGCGTAATTCAATGTAGCCTGCTCTCTTATCACCCCACTGATGTTGCTACTTGGAATTAGTTTGACAGATATAAAGTGATGCCAAATTTTACAATTTACTGTCAAACCGGCTACGAGAAAGTTTGTCACTGTACTTGCATTACGTTTCATTTGATGCCTTCATGAGCTAGTGTTTGAATCGGGTGATCGGAGTCAACTCTCTCATCCTGTAATCTGGAATAGTCATCATTGGGTATATCCTGTGTGTGGTAGAATCTATTGACAGAGACACTTTCAAATTTAATCCAACGACCGCGCACAAAAACCTTGAATTCTTCGTGTTCTTTGGCATTAGCATAGAATTCCTTTACCAGAGGAATGGTGCAAGCCCCAGATTGCAAAGCAAACTTTGTCCATCCTAAATTTTGAAGTAGCCCCAATAATAGTTTTTCAAAACCTCTATCCGGAATGCAATTTCGGTATACCACCGAATACCGATATCTCTCTTCCTTCGATCATAAGTAGTAGTAGAAGAAGATGATTCCGTGACCTTAGACTTCTTCTTTGGCAGCATGGTGACGTAGTTCACGGCGAGATTACAAGTATAGCAAAAGTACACCAAATTCAACTAACAAGTGAAGTCCAATTATCAACTTCAAAACCACAATGGCAAGATTCTTCCAAAATTCCACCTAGACCATTTGTCAAACACCTTTGATGCATTAACCTCAAGCAAATATTATCATCCTCCATATATACCCAAACAATCAAAATACTCCAATTCAAGCACCATACGAAGAATAGGCTAAAAAAAAATTCGCTACCAAAAGTCAAGAAATTCTATGAAAGAGATGTACACTTTAAAAGGAAAGATCTTACCTTGTTTTGTAGAAGTCTCCACAATCATGTA
>CAIGRN010118444.1:0-10078 GCA_903798345.1 Fraxinus anomala
CAACAAATAGCCACCACCAGATCCAATCAACTACTAACAAAAATCAGGACAATCAACTCTTATCAAATCTCCAGGCACCAACAACCTCCTTCTACTGTCGCCAGCACCACAACACCGCCATCACCACCGTCAACACCTCCACCTGCACCGCCACACAAAAATCGTAGCCAGATCCACCATCGTCGTTGCTACCACCTCACCATCACCGCCAGCAACTCCACCACCACATCGCCCCTGCATCTTGCTCCAACAACCACCCACCACCACCACCTCCAATCAAATATCGCCGCCTGCTAAAACCCACCACCTCTCCCAACACTACCACATCACACCACATCTACCACCCACAGCACTACAATCATCCTCCACCACCACACAACACATATCCACCACCCACCCAACGCACCGCACACATCCTTCACCACCGCACTGCACACCTCTACGACACTACTGCCAGCGGTGGCCTTCCTCCGGTGAAGCTGCGATTTTGGGCAGAGAGAAAGGGGAGGGAAAGAGAAGTGAGAGAAAAACCAGGATTGAAAATGAATTGGGGTATATCACTCTGCGAAGTCCAGAACTAGTTGCTATACGTCTTCGATCTGAGCGGAGTACATTTTCTCTCTGTGTAGCAAATCTTCGGGCGAGAGGAGGAGCGTCGCTGCACTGCCAGAATAATTGTGTTGCCATCACCGCGACCACCATCACCGCTCCAACAACAACAAACCAGATTCGGTGGCGATGACGGAGTTTTCATCGGACAGAGGGCAAATTGGAGGGAATTTGGGGCGGGGTGGTGGAGGTGAGAGGCGGGGGCGACCGGTTGAAGAGAGAAGGTGAAGACAGTTTCAATTAATTTTAGGGTTTGGGTGGATAGATAAGGTGTGGGATGTATATATAAATTAATTTATTAACAAATATATTATTTAAATATAATATTTACATATATATATATATAATGTATCTAATTAAAAAAATATCTGACTATTGAAAATTGAAACTTCAAATCTGATTTTAGAATTTAGATNTTAGGGTTTGGGTGGATAGATAAGGTGTGGGATGTATATATAAATTAATTTATTAACAAATATATTATTTAAATATAATATTTACATATATATATATATAATGTATCTAATTAAAAAAATATCTGACTATTGAAAATTGAAACTTCAAATCTGATTTTAGAATTTAGATTTTCAAAAGTAGGGTGTGGTGTAATTTCCACATAGTGTAAACGAATCTTCTACCTAAAAGATTGAATAGAGGAGAAAAAAGTGGTAACAACAGCACGAAAAGCAGGAATTTATTTCAGTGGACTTGGATGATCAGTTATCTATCTATGTTTTACCTGTTATTGTTTGACACCCATTTTCTTTTTCATTTTTTTTTCTCTTTCTTTGTTTCAACCACACATTCTATCAATAAAATAATATTATACATAAACCCAAAAATTCTCCTTACTTTTTAACCATACATTCTTCCATTTATCACTATTCCAGAATTTATTCTTTATCCAAAATGGGTGTCAAACACAATAGTTTTTTAATGATAGATTAGTCCTTTTACTTATTTGCTGGCAATATTATATGGGGAGTTACATTGTCACTACAATTTTTATTTAATAAATAACATTTTAATTGCAATTGAGCGTCTCATTCTTGATGATGATTTATATCAAAATTATTTATTTTCATGCTTTGAAATTTGGGAAAAATATTTGCACACTTTTTATTTATTCATTTTTTTAAATATATGATGGGAAAATAAGTCATTTTACGCTATTTTGATGGACTTTTGAATATAAAACTGTTATTAAATATAAAATGTGTTAACTAATTGAAAGTTTGAGAATGAAAATGACACGAAAAATCGTAAAGGACATTAGTATTATATTGAGCAAAGATTAAGTACCTTAGTGCAAATAAAATGTGGTGCAAAAAATAAAAATGGTGGTGTGAATATAATTACTCATATTATATATAGGTTTATTTCTTATATATTTTGGCTATGCAATTAAACAAGAAAACCAAACCTCCTTTCTCTTATCTATTTTTTGCTTTTTAATTTTAACATGGTATAAAAACCAAGTTTATCCTGTGAGACCTGTTAATTATAAGCCAACAACATAACTAAGTCTAATCTTATTAACATTGATCAATTCACTTTTGATACTAATATTGTTCAATCCCTTGTTCCACACTAATGTACTCTCACTCATATCTAATTCTTATGGGATTCCGGTTGATAGTTTCGTAGATACTGGTAATTTGGTGCCCAATACATATGTTGTTTTGTCTCCTCTTATGGATGCCTAATCACATCCTAATACTGTGGCTAATCCTCATTACCCTAGTCTCAATTACCTTCTCTATTTTTTGTTTATTAGTTTTAACATGATATCAGATCTACCATCCTATGAATTTTGAAAAAATGGCAATTGTATAGTTTCCAGAAACAACTCCTGCTAGCTTTCGTTCGTCTATGGTTTGATTTTGCATCTTGATATTTTGTATTTTTCGCATCTTTAATCGGTGTTTTCATTTATATTGCAATAGCTGGGATTCAAGATGATTCTCTCAAGTCTATTAGTGTGCAATTAAGCGGGAAGAATTATTCATATTGTAGTTATGTGATGAAGAAATTTTTGAAGAACAAAAAGATATAGGGTTATGTTTTGAGCATCTTGGTTAGATCTATAGATGAGAAGGCTACCAATTATACAAAAATATTAGATACTTGGAAGGGTGATAATTTTGAAGATTATCACTTGGATTAATAATTCTTTTGCACAGTCAATAGGCACTCAGTTGGCAAATTATGAGACTGCTAAGCCAGTTTAGTAGCATCTGACGAGATTGCGCACGCAGTATAACTTTGCAAAACAATACCAGTAGAGGCTAATATTCTTGCCTTCAACAGAAGAATATGATCAGTCTATCCATATAGTCTAACTAAATACTATAAATTAAACGCTTGTTGGGAGGCAGCCTAATTTCCTAACATTTTTAATTATTTTACTTTGCGTATTGCATTGCATGTATTGTTATTCCTGATTTATAGGTTGCATTAGTCATAGACAGGTTTTAATTTAGTTTGGGGGTCATTTTCATCATTGACACTTAGCCTAGTTAAAGGAAGACGTTAATTGAGTCAAAAGGAGTTGAAATATGCATGTGACATGAAATTGGAGTTTAGGAATATATAAAAAGAACTAATTTTGACTCTTTTAATTGTTTTCTTCTCCTCTTAATATTGGATATAAACTTCGGAAGGAGCTTAACAACTTGCACTTTGAGATGGATTGTTTAATAGCTCATCCCACATTCAATAGCGAAATTCGGATAGTATCTTCTTCGTCTTCTTCCAAATTCCCTTATATCTTTAGTTATACTTTAGGATATTAAGGACAATATCGATTATAAGTACGGGGGTGGGAAAAACTTTGAATTTTTACGTTTCGTTTGTTTTTTAGTGTTGATTATTTTTCGTTATTATATTCTTGTTTTAGGTTGTGTGCATATATGGGTTAGATAGTCTAGCCAACAATGATGATTATATTTAAGATTTGGTACTGATTTATGAATTAATAGGTTACATGCTAGATTGATTGATGCTTAATCTTGCAAAACTTGATATTATATGCACACTAGAATTGAGTTTAATATTGTAATGAAATGAGTTTATTTATAAGCTTGATAGGTTGATTTAGTCGAACATAGATGCTATGCCCAAACCATACTAAAGTCTTTTATCTTTAATACCAAAATTAGCGTAGTGTAGGGGTGGTTTTACGGTTGTAGGAAGATACGGACGTGAATTGGGATTTCATGTCTGGAAACTTATGTGTGGATTATCTTATAAGATACGGACGTGAGTTGGGATTTCATGTCTGGAAACTTATGTGTGGATTATCTTATATTAATAGGATAAAATTGGGCAAAAGTCTTAAATTGGAGGTCGGTTTGCCTGAATATGTGTTTAATGAGAGGTATTGCACTAATCGGGCTAAAACACACATATAAAAAGCATTTCTTCATAGCCATTAATGGCCCATTATGACTGGAGTTATTATACCTACTAGGGTCATTACAACCTGATACCCTATAGTCATCTGATTTAGGAGTTATCAGCTAAAAGATCGTTAAATGGGTCATATAGAAAGTTTATGGGAGATAGTGCAAAAAAATAGAGAGTCTAAAAAAATAGGTGCATGAAACAAAAGACGCATCAAATACCTTGATTAAACCACAAACACTTATTTGAGAAACTTGACCTTTGATTAGAGATTATTAGCCTAGTCGAGTTCTAGAGGTCGAAGCAATCAAATAATTAGAGAATTCTCGTTTATTGATGTGTTGATTTTCAATTTGTAGAGTCCACCTGAACTAAAGAGATTGAGGTTAGTAAACAAAAAAATTCAACCTTAGATTGCATACTGAGAAAATAGTAAAAAGAATAAGTTTGGTGGTGTGTAAATCATATGAGATGTGAAATGATATATTTGATCACAGATGGTCGGGAAAATTCATGATTGTCTACTTAGTTTTTCACACACACGTCAATTTTGCATTGGAAGAGTGGATATTGGTTTGGTATTGTGATTTTAAAGTGGTTTGTAGATTTAATACGGCGATTTCAAATCCTGAGGTTAAAAGCTAGATTGACGAACCAAATATTTTTCCATGTTTGTGTATTCGTTGTTATTTAGGTTATAGTTTTGTTTGAGGACAAACAAATGTTTAGTTTGAGAATGTTTAATAAGTGTATTTTATACACTTATTTGAGGCCTAAAATAGTGATATTTAGTAGTCCTTTTAAGAAAATATAGCATAATTTATTGTATATTTTGTTTATTAGATAAAATTTGATAATTGGAAGTGGAATTGAAAGAAAGAAGCGAAAAAGGTTGAAAAATGGAAGAATCTAGAGTTTGAGGATCAAATTAAAAAAATTCAATAGTTGATTCAGACCATAAGAAGATACTTTGAAAATTACTATGAGAGAATTGGATGAAACTAGAAGTCAAAAAGGACTGGAATATGATCAAAATATTACCACAAATCAATTTCTAATCGCACTAGTTATATTTCATATTTATAGTCAAATATTGAGACCCATGTTTGATAAATGTCCGAATTGGAAAAATTCTACTTCTATAAAAGTTGTAACCTTTTGATTTAACTTTTCAGCTCACTTTAAATCGCCCAATCGAATATCGATAGAGAAAGTTACGATACCGTGCACTTGTGGGAAATCAACTCTTTAGAGATCGCATGTCAATAGTTGAAGTAGGTCGCCTTTGAATGTTGCTCATAAGAGGGATGATTATTGGAAGGGACAATGTTCTATTGTTAAATAAAGCTACATAGCAACATTCCCAATGACAACATCAACCCCAACAACAACCCAAATAACAACAACAACAACGGGAGGTCCATCCATTATTGTAATTTGGAGACCAACCACCTTAACCTAATACTAAAATGGTTGCACCATCAGTAGACCCATTTATCTTAGAGCAATTTAAAAAGTTCTTTACAACACAGGCCACAGCCATATGCATTGTAAGTCTCCTCTCATATAGGTTTGTCATCCTCTAGTTCTTCAAGTATACCATTCTCTTCGTAATTCTTACATTTTGGTGCTTTCCAACATATGAAACTAATTTGTTATATTTTCTCTCTTTATCTCCAAACTCTTTGTGTCAGTTATGATTGTCGATGGTGTTCTTATACCTATAACAGGTGTTGGTTCCAATAATACATCTTATTTGTCTCTCCATGATGTCTACCATATTCCTATTCTTACATTAGATCTTATTTTTGTTAGTCAATTATATGAATCTGGATATTTACTCTTTTTTCTTTCTGTTGTTATGTGTAGGACTTGATATCTCAGAAATAGATTGGGATCAGCCTTAGGCATGGGGGCACTATGTTTTGGATCGACTTAAAGTACAAATTGCAACTTCTAACGTTGACTTGTCATCTTTTCATTCGAGTCGTTCTTGTTTTGCCATTTATTTATGGTATTCTCATCTTGATCATATTTTAGCATCTCATTTACATATCTTAGCTTCTATAGGAACATTTTTGAAAACTCATGGTATTTCTGATTGTAGTAGTTGAAAGCTGGCAAAATTTTCTACATTATCTTTTTATAGAAGTATTTCTTTTTTTGTTGCTCCATTTGATCTTCTTTATTATGATGTATGGGGACTCTTTCCCATAACCACTAAAGGGGGATCCCGATATTATGTTTCTTTTATTAATGATTACACTCATTATTGTTGGGGTTTTCTTATGAAAAAATCGCTTTAACTTTTTTAGCATTTTCAATGTGTTTCGAGCACTTGTGAAAACTAAACATTTGGCTATTATCAATTTTTTTCAATGTGATTTGGATGGAGAGTGTACTTACAATATTTTTTTCTCAAATTTCCATGTCTTTGATGGAACCATTTAGAAAATTATTTATACAAAAACTCTCCAATAGAACGGGGTTGTCGAAAGGGAACATAGACATCTTGTTCAGATAACCTGTTCTCTTTTATAGTCTACTTACATTTCTATTTTATTTTAGGAAAAAGTAGTTCTTACAACTGCTCATTTGTTTAATAGGATCCCAAACATACAAAATTTAGGTTTGTCACCTTTTGGGAAGTTGTATGAATATGCTCCTGATTACTCTTCCTTGCATGTTTTTTATTCTATTCGACCTCATGTCAGCTTGGTAAATTATCATATAGACTGCTATTTGTTTCTTTCTAGGTTATGGTTCATGATAAAAGGAATATCAGTATTGTTACGCAATCACCTCTAAAGAGTACGGATCCTCTTCCTCATTATGCTACGCGTACTCGTAAGTCCACTAAGTTACCAAATTTTCCTTCGACTTGTTACTCTATCTCTTTTGTTTCCTTTCTATCATATGTTCACTAACTTTCTCCTATTGACAGTTTGTAACCCACTTTGGCGTGAAGCTATGGTTAAGGAACTTACAGCTCGATATCAAACATATACTTGGGAACCAATATCTCTACCGCTAGAAAAATAAGAAATTGATTTTCGTTAGGTCTATAAAATCAAAATCGAGTCAGATGAATCTGTTGAAACATACGAAGCTCAATTAGTCTCTAAGGGATACTCTCAAGAATATTGTATGGATTATTAAGAGACTTTTGCACCTTTTGCAAAAATGACTATAGTTCACAACTTTATTGTAGTTGTCTATATTCTTCGATGGAGCATGCCTCATTCAGATATTAAAAATGCATTCTTAAATATTGGTCTTCAGGAAGAAGTCTACATGGTTCTCCCTCATAGTATTTCTCATTAACCTGGTAAAGTTTTCAAGCTTTGAAAATTCAGTCCTTTACGATCTCAAACAAGTACTTAGAGCTTGTTTGAGAAGTTTTCTATAGTAATTACTTCACTTGGTTTTCAACCCAGCCATCATAATCTAGCATTATTTTATAAATATTTAGTAGCCAACCATTTTTTGTTTCTTTATACATTGACAACATGATTATTATTGGTGATGATGTTGATGAGATTGCAGGATTAAAGTAGGAGTTAGCTCGTTGTTTTGCAATGAAATATTTGGATTCACTTCGTTACTTTTTGGGTATTGAAGTTGCCTCCTCTCTGAAAGGTTACCTTCTTCCTCGGTCTAAGTAAGTAGCTTATATATTTGAGCGTGTTCATCTTACTGATAATATGAATGTTGATACACCTCTTAAGTTTAATAATCAATATTTTCCTTTTGATGGTTCTCCAATTTTTGAACCTTGTTTATATTGTACTATCGTTGGTAGTTTCATTTATCTCGCGATCCTCATCCAGATATTGTGCATTCTATTCATATAATCAGTCAACTTTTTACCGTGCCTACTACTATTCATTGGGACGATATTCTTCGCATTTTGAGGTATCTTTTGGGCACTCAATTTCAGAGTCTTCTACTTTCTTCTACTTCATCCTTAGAGTCGTAAGGGTATTCTGATAGTGATTGAGCTAGTGATCCTAAAGATAGTCGGTCTACCACTGACTTCTACATCTTTCTTGTCTATTCTCTTATTTCTTGGAAGAGCAAAAAACAAGATATTATTTTTGGATCTTCCACAGAAGCAAAATACTGTAACATGGCTTATACTACTTCTGAGATAGTTTGGTTACGTTGGTTGCTTTCAAATATGAGTGTGTTCTTCGCTGACCTACTATATTTTATTTGTTAGGTACTCAATTCAATTGACAAGTCTGTGAATAAAAAGGACTAAAGTTGATATGTTGTAAAAATTCAAGGAATGGTGTGTAATTAGTGAAAGTTGTGATATTTTAGGTTTAGGGTTCAAGAATGAGAAAAAAGGAAAAACGGCGGGGATTTTAGCTAAACTGTTGCCAAGATTTGGCTCGAACGTTAGAAATAGAAACTTCATCGCTCGACTGTCGCTCATCCTTCGCTCGAGCGACAGTATCATCTGGAAAATTTTTAATTTATTTTTTAAAGGCTTTTTGTCCTGTCCATTTATTCCCTAACCTACATATAAATAACCAAACGCCACAGAACGATTTTTACGAGGTTGACCATTGAGAGAAACATATTCTTTGAGATCATCTTCATCTATTTTTCTTTCAACCTTCATCTTGTTATTAGCTTTTGGCGATGAAAACATTAGATTCATAATCCAAATGCAAAAATGCTTCTTCCTTCATATCTGTCAAAGTTTTTGAAGATCAAGGAAAGGTGGCTGGAGTTCTAGTCATTGAAGAACGCGGTGTTCTTCCTGCATCCATATGAGATAGATGATTTCACAAAGATAGGAGTTGATGTAGGAAAGTACAATCCAGGAGAGCTTTGAAAACTACAGTTGGGAGTTGGTGCAGGAATATATAATTTAGAAGAGCTATCGGAAGGAGATCAGATCGTATGTGTCGTCGTCTAGTCTGGTAGACTGTAAGTTATAATCGTTTATAGTATATTGTTGATTAGCAAAGTGCTCGGAATTTTTAACCAATTGGATTTCTCTATGATCAATTCTGTGTTATTTATTACTTTTATAATTACGGTAATTCAACATAGGAAAATATTAATTGCATGATTAATCATCTAGAAAATAATTAATAGCGACTTGTTACAATGTAAATTAATTTTAATTTCGCATAATCACTTATTCACCTGCATCTAGGTGTTTTGTAGGGTCGAACTATGTATTTTCAATTGGTATCAGAGATTTAATTTGATTCCTGACCCTTAATAAATTCTAGATGAGTCAGTCATTGTCAGTCCCTCCATTTTTTTACGGAAGCAACTCTGCTTATTGGAAAGTTCGAGTGAGAGTCTTCCTTAAAGTTTTGGATGAACGTATTTGAATTAGCTTTCAGACTAGGTGGACACCACCTTCAACTACTATTGTTGGTGTAATTACACCCACTGATATTTCATTATGGACTAAAGATGACTTAACTGAGTGTAACTGGAACAGTAAGGGCATTCATGCCCTGTTCATAGCAGTGTCTGCAGAAGACTTTAGAAGAGTTTCGATGTGTGAGACTGTTAAAGAAGTTTAGGACATCTTAGAAACCACACACGAGTGAACTAAAATGGTTAAAAATTCTAAACTGCAGATATTAACCTCTAGGTTTGAAGAAATTAGAATGAAGGATGATGAATCGTTCGATGAATTCTATGTGAAGCTGAATGACCTAGTTAATTCGAGTTTTAACCTAGGTGAGAAGATTCTTGAGTCAAAGATCGTTAGAAAAGTCCTTAGATCCATACCTAAAAGATTTAGGCCTAAAGTCACTGCGATTGAAGAAAACAAGGACTTTAATGTAGTTAAGATGGAAGAACTCGTAGGATCCCTTCAAATCTATGAACTCACAGTTTCTCAACCTAAAAAGGTTAAATCCATAACCATGAATGTTGTTAGAGAAGAAGAGAGTGAGTCAACTGATGCTGAAACACTTAAGGACGACGAAATGGCTTATTTCGTTAAAAAAGTTTAGAAGGTGATGAGGAATATGAGAAAGCCTCAAGAACAGAAAAATGAATCCCTAATAAATTCTCGAAAGATAGA
>CAIGRN010118460.1:0-10792 GCA_903798345.1 Fraxinus anomala
GATCACAAGCATTTGATGATTATTGCATGGTAATTTGTATTATTGTTGAACATTCGATTGCCCGTGTAAATATGGTTTAGCGGAGTCATTTATTAAACTTCTACAACTTATTGTTAGACCATTACTTATGAAAACAAAACACTCGATTTCTGTTTGGGGTCATGTCATATTATATGCTACGTCATTGGTTTGTATCAGACCGCATATTATCAATATTTACCTTTGCAACGGCATTTGATCATGAACCTAATATTTCTCACATGCAGGTTTTTGGTTGTCTTGTTCAAGTCCTTATTTCACCCCCATGAAGACTTGAAATTTATGTGGGTTTTGATTTACTATCTATTATTTGATATCTTGAACCTTTAACATATGATTTATTTACTACACATTTTGCAGATTGTTATTTTGATGAAATGGCTTTCCCAACTTTGGGAGAGAAAAAGCTACATCCTGATAAATAAGGTAAAATTTCATGGAATGAAACAATTCTATCTCACTTTGATCCTTGCAACAATTAATGTGAGCAATAGGTTTAAAAAATCATTCATTTATAAAGAGTTGTAAATCAATTACCAGATGTATTTGTTGAAACAAGAAAAGTGACAAATTCATATATACCAGCAGAAAATATCCAAGCACAAATTGATGTCCACATATGACAATTTGCTCTAGCAAATGAATCGCAAATACGCAAGAAGCATGGTCGACCAATTGGTTTAAAGGACTCTGTACCTCGAAAAAGAAAAGTATAAGAGAAAAATCAACCAAAAACTTAAGAAGAAGTAACATTAAAAAAGACTGATCAATCAAATATTGAAAATATGGTTCCTGAAGAACAAGTGTCCAAAGAGATTTTAATAAATTATATGATATCTCATAAATTTTGGAAAAGAAATAATGTTATTATAGACAATATTTTCATCATTAACGTGGATCCTGAACCACAGCCTATTAAAAACTGTCAACATAGAAGTGATTGGTCAAAGTGGAAAGAAGTCATACAGGCAGAATTAAATTCCTTAGAGAAACGGAAAGTGTTTGGATTTGTAATTCAAACACTAGAAAATTAATCCTTGTTGGATACAAATGGATTTTTATACGAAAGTGAAATGAAAATAATGAAATTACAAAGGAAAAAGCCTGACTCGTAGCTCAAGGTTTCTTACAAAGACCAGGAATTGATTATGACGAAACATATTCTCCCGTAATGAACACCATCACTTTTAGATTCTTAATTAGTTTAACCGTGTCACAAAGGCTCAAAATGCTCCTTATGAATATAGTGACTGCCTATTTGTATGGTTCACTTGAAAGTCCCTGAAGAATTAAAATGTAAGGAACAAATTATACATACCCGAGAACCATGTTCTCAATTAAATTGCATAGATCATTATATGGATTAAAACAATCTGAACGTATGTGTTATTTCGCCTCAGTAAATATTTGTTGAAGGAAGGTTATAAAAATGACGAAATCTGCCCATATGTTTTCATAAAGAAAACAAATATTGGATTTACAATTGTGACAGTTTATGTTAATGATTTAAATTTAATTGGGACTTCTGAAGAACTCAACAAAACTGCAAATTATTTGAAAATGAATTTGAAGATTTAGGAAAAATAAAATTCTGTCTTGGGTAGCAGATTAAACATTTCCTAAAAGAATTATTTGTTCATCAATATACATTTACAGAAAAAGTATTGAAACACTTTTATATGGATAATGCATATCCATTGGCATCACCTATGGTTGTTCGATCATTTGATATGAAAAAAGATCATTTTTGTCCACTTAAAGATGGAGAAAATGTTCTTGGTCCTGAAATACCATATCTTAGTACAATTGGAGCATCAACTTATCTTGCAAACTGTACTCGATCCGACATACCTTTTTTGTAAATATCCTTGCAAGATATAGCTCAACACCAACACAAAAACATTGGAATGGTGTTACCATATTTTTCGTTGCCTAAAAGGTATTATTGATTTGAAATTATTTTATTCTCAAAAATTGTGATCTACTTTAGCAGGATATGCATATGCAGGTTATCTATCTGACCTACATAAAGCTAAATCAAAAAATGATACGTGTTTACACATGGAGGAACAGCTATATCATGGAGATTTGTGATGTAATCCATAACAGCAACATCCTTAAATCATTTTGAAATTATTACAATTCATGAAGTAGGTCAAGAATGTATATGGTTGATAAATATGACCCATCATATTCAAGCATCATGCGGATTAAGTTCAACAAAAGATAGTCCAACAATTTTGTATGAACACAATGGTGCTCGTATTGCATAATTCAAATAAGGTTTTATCAAAGGTGATAGGACGAAACATATTTTTCCAAAATTCTTTCACACGCATGAGATTCAGAAGAATGGCGACATCGATGTTCAACAAATTCATTGAAGTGACAATGTGGCTGATTTATTTACAAAAACACTGCCAATATCTACATTCAAGAAATTGGTTCACAAGATTGGAATGTATCGACTCAAAGATTTTCAGTAATCAAGATCAAGGGGAGTAGATGTACTCTTTTTCCTTCGTTTAGGTTTTATCCCACTACGTTTTTCAAACAAGGTTTTAATGAGGCAGCATTTATCTTTAATACTTCAAAATGACTGTACTTTTTTTCTTAGTTTGATTTTTTGGATTTTCATCAAATAAGGTTTTGATGAGGTAGATATTTTGTAATGTGTTATTCAAGGAGGAGTGTTGTAAATGGTAAGTTTATTAGTGAATGACAATTGTACCCCTACAACCCTAAAAATTATTACCATTGTATTCCTAATCCTACCCTATAAATATAAGGCTTTAGTTCTCACTATAATACACATAAGTCTATTAACTTTTATTCTCTCTTTTCACAACAAAAATCGAGAGGTAATAATAAAGATTAAAGAGCAAGAAGCCAAAATCAAGATCTTGCAGCTGATCTTCAAGATTCAAAAGCAATGGATGAAGGGATATTCTGCATTAGTGATTTGACGTAGAGATCTTGGTAATAAAGATAAAAGATTCATAAAGTTTTTTAAGTTTTAGATTCAACAAGTGGTATCAGAATCAATTCATATTAAACGATCGAGATTTGAAAAAGAATTTTAGGGATGAAGTTCATACTTTGGATTCTTCAACATTGGAATGAGAATTTTATCTTTAAATTTTGATTTTCGATTTTTTTGATAAAATTTCGATTTTACAAAACTGTTGTGGCACTGCTTTAGCACTCGAGCCTGAGAGCATGGGCATCGATGCTCACCTACTGTCGAGCACCTAACACTTGAGTGGCATACTATCTGGTGTAGATCATGAATTTTCGAGAAAAAAAATTAGTGACAATCAAATTCAAATTTTGGTGCAATTAATTTCATTCGAATGTCTAATATTCTAAAATAAATTGATTGAAACAATATGTTACCAAAGTAACATCTTTTGTCTAAATTAATTTGTTTGGAATATTGAGATAGTTGTGTGTATGCAATTCATGCAGATATTGACCAGCTCAAATGAATGTAAATATTTGGTCGAATTACATTTACACCTGTAGTAATAAATATGTGACAATTATAAACAATTATGTGAATAATAAGTCAGTTCAAAGATAGGTTTGTTGTTTGACATAGTTTATTATTAATATTTGATTACTATATTAAGAGTGTCACTTATAAATTTGTATTTGTGTCCAAAGACTAAATGTCAATGTTGTGCTTGATCTCTTGTGATGGGGTCTATTATTATTTAAATTTATTGATTGTTTAATATGGATTCTCGTGTGAACATATTTCTTTATTTTTGTTCTCTAGCCAATTAATACTTCTGCACTCAATTTATGTGCTTAATAGAACCAACTTTAAGGATTAGAAAGAAAACGTTCGGATCGTTCTTGGCTATATAGACTTAGACCTTGTATTAAGGATTGAACAACACGCTGCACTTACTGATAAAAGTTCCACTGATGAAAAATGAGACTTTGATAAGTGAGATCGTTCAAGTCTCATGAGTCTTATAATCATGAAGTTTGGAATTCTAGAATCATTTAAAGGAAATTGAAAAATGATTTGCGAAAAGCGATAAAACCAATACTAGTACGCTTCGACGAACTTAGTTTCACTAAAGTATAAGGGCAAAGAAAACATTTGAGTTTACATCATGGAGATATTTTATATTGTTTCAAAACTAAAGGCACTAAAACTTGAACTCATATATTTTGTTTTAATTTCTCTTGCTACACAATTCAATTAATTTAAGACCAGTTTCAACTGTCAAAAGAAAAAAGTAGACTCTTAATGAGCTCATTTCATACTATGTGCGAGAAGAAGAAAGGTTGAAGCAATACAGAATAGAAAGTGCTCATTTGGCAAGTACCTATAAGGACAAATTCAATTAAAGAAATAATAAGGAAGCTGCATCCAGTCCAGCTCAAAAGAAATAGTAAAAGCCTAAAAATGATTAATCATCTAGCTATTACTTTGTGAAATTTCAAGACACTTGAAAATGATTGTACCAAATACCATGCACAACGCATAAAAAAGGTACGTTTTTCATTTTGGTCTTTTCTGAGGTTAATATAGTTTCAATACCTAAACATACTTGGTGGATTGATTTCGGTGCCACCACTCACATTAGTGTGTCTATGCAGGGTTGTCTAAATAGTCAAAAAGTCAAATGATGTTGAAAGATTCATCTATGTGGACGACAGCAAATTAGCTGAAGTTGAGGTTATAGACTTTTAGATTATTATTAAAGACTGATTATTATTGAATTTGAAAGAGACATTTGTAGTACTTTCTTTTAGACGGAATTCTCATTCTGTTTCTATATTGGACAAATTCTATTATTCTTATTCATTTTCAAATATCAGTTTAGTCTTTTTCTTAATTCAAATGTTATGGGTATCGGTTCTTTATCAATGTATAATAATCTATATTTACTTAATATCGTTTCCTCTTTTGATGAAACATTGCATGTGAATTCACGTGGTATTAAACGTAAATTAACCATGAGAATTCTGCTTGATTATGGTATAAACGATTGGTTACATTTTTCAAAAGATAATAAAAAAGCTTGCGTCCGAAGGGATTCTTGATCCCCTTAATTTTTCAAATTTTAATCTTTAAATGCATTAAGGGAAAACAAACAAATATAAAGTGATTAGGTGCCAATAGAACTTTAGACGTCTTAACATATGGCTATTTGTGGGTCATTCCCTTCGACTTCTTGAAATGGTCAATAATCATTTATTACATTCATAGACATTTTTTTTTTGTTATGGCTACCTGTATTTCATTCATGAAAAAACTCAATTACTGGACATGTTCAAGACCTACAAAGCTAAGATTAAAAATCAACTCAGCAATAGAATAAAACAAGATAATATGATCGTGGTAGTAAATATTACGACAAATATAACGAATCATGAGAAGGACGTCCGTGCCTTTTGCTAAATTCTTAGATGAATGTTGAATCGTCCCACAGTACATCATGTCGGATCTCCTAGCATGAATGGTGTTGTTGAAAGACGAAACAGAACACTTAAGGATATGGTAAGAAGTATGACTAGTCATTCCACCCTACCAGAATCTCTATGGAGAAAAAAATTAAAGACTGTAGTTTATATTCTCAATAGAGTTCCAAATAAAATAACTACTAAAACCCCTTATGAGCTTTAAACATACAAGAAGCTTAGTTTAAAACACTTGTATATTTGGGGTTGTCCAGTTGAGGCAAGGCCCTATAAGCTTAATGAAAAAGAAACTGGACTCCAGAACTGTCAGTTGCTATTTTATTGGATACTTAGACAGGTCTAGGACTTACAAATTTTATGATCTCACTACAAGGTCAATTTTCGAAATGAGAAATGTCTAGTTCTTTGAGAATGTAGAGTTTGCGCCTAGAGGGAGATAAGATTAGGGATTTTGTCTTTGAGGAAGAATATATAACTATCCCTTTTGTTACAATTGACAATGATCAGGATCAAGGATAAATTTTTGCTCCAGATCTTTTTCAAAATCAAGACAATATTCCAAAACTCCCTATACACAATCAAGAGATTGTTCCAAAAGAACAAACTTAACAACCTTAAGAACAAATACAAAGGAGATCCAATAGAGAAATGAAAAATGCAATTCATATGACTTTATAATATTTCTCCAAGAAAATGAGGATGACATTCAATTGATGGAAAAAGATCCAATCAACTTTCATCAAGTCATAGAAAAGAATAATTCTCAAAAGTTGATTGACGTCGTGAATGAAGAGATAAAGTGCATGGAAGACAATGACGTTTGAGAACTCATCTCATTGCCTTAAGGTATTCCATTGGTTGTAAATGGGTATTTAAAATCAAGAGCTATTCAAAGAGTGACGTGGAGAGATGTAAGCCTCGTCTTGTTGCAAAAAAAATTACTTAAATGTAAGACATTGATTACAAAGAGACTTTCTCTCCAATTTCAACCAAAAACTCTTGTAGGACTATTATAGTACTTGTGACACATTTTGATCTTGAGGTATATCAAATGGATGTGAAGATGATGTTTTTCAATGGTAATATTGATGTGATGATTATGTGATGCAACAAAAAAAATTGTGTGAGGAGACCCAAAAAAGATGGTTTGTAAATTAAAATTTCATATATATGCTTAAGCAGGCTTCATATCAATTGTATAACAAATTTCATCAAATAATTATCTCATTTTATTTTGAGATGAAAACAGTTAATGATTGTGTATATCACAAATTTATTGGGGGTAAGCATATTTTCTTGATATTGTATGTCGATAGCATGCTGCTTACTTGTAATGATATATGCTTATTGCACGAAACTAAGATATTTCTAGCAAAAAAATTGAAATGAAATATCTTGGTAACGCCTCTTTTCTATTAGGAATACAGATACACCGGACCGTTCTTTAGTATTCTTAACTTATTACAAAAGAGCTATATTGTTAAGCTACTTAAGGAATTTGGGATACATGATTGCAAACTAGGTGATACCCCTATTGCTAAGGGAGATAAGTTCATTCTCAATCAACGTCCAAAGAATGACCTCGAAGAAAAGGAAATGCAAAAACTTTTCTATACTTCAACAGTTGGGAGTTTAATGTATGCTTAGACTTGCGCACGTTCGGATATAGCGTTTATTGTTGAAACACTAGACAAATATTTAAGTAACTCTGGGATAGAATATTGGAAAGCAGCTAAGTGGGTTATGCATTATCTACAGATAACAAAGGATTGCATGCTCACATACAAGAAATCAGACCAATTGGAGATCATGCATATTCTGATTCTGATTTTGTTGGATGTTAAAACAATCGGAGATCCACATGGGGCTATGTCTTCCTCCTAGCTGTAAGAGCTATATCATGGAAGAGTGCTAAGTAGACACTTATAGCTTCTTCAACCATAGCTGTGGGGTTTATAGCATGATATGAGACATCCAATCAGGGAATATGGTTGTGAAATTTTTTCATTAGGTTGCACATTTTGGATGAAATTGAAAGACCACTTCAGTTATAAATCAATAATGTTGTATTCAAACAACAATAAAAGTTCGACAAAGTCTAAGTTTATAGACATCAAGTTTCTAGTTGTCAAGGAAAGAGTTTAGAGTGGTCGAGTTATTGTAAAACATATTGGGACAAACTCTATGATAGCGGATCCATTTACTAAAGAGCTATCACCCAAGGTGTTTTATGAGCATACAGCTCACATGGGTGTTGTATGTTTTGATAATATGCTAGTTTAGTTGGAATTTATATTTTTGATGTTGTCTAGACACATTTTATTTATGGATATTCAGGTTATTTCAGAAATGAAGTATTCAGTTTTTTCTCTGATTAAAATATTTTTGGCTTGATCTTATTAAAGAATAAAGTAGGACCAGTAGAAAGTAGGCATGTTTGGATCACATTGTATGTAAATTTCATGTTACACATCCATACTTGATCTACATCATTTGATTATGTTAATATACGTGATTATTGATGAGTTTAGTTATGATACTTGTAACGAAGACTATTTTATCCTATATTGACATAATCAATGGACAAGATTATTCGGAAATGTTTTGGTTATGATGGCAACTGTTTTGAGCTCATAAGGTTTTGCACATTTATAAGGTAATACATGTGGTCCAAGTGGGAGATTGTTTGAAAATGTTAATTTGTCATGTGGGCCTATATATGTTGTGTATTAAAGGTTATCTTAAGATTAAACCCAAAATTAAAATGGTCTAATCAAGAATTAAAGCTATTGGGTTTTGGGCATCTAAATAGAGTATAAGCCTAATTACATCTGGAGACCGGATTTCTTCATACTGCATTTCATGATGGGTGTAGTTTCTCATTCTTTATGTCATTCCATTAACACAAAAATAACAAGAGAAATTATATTGAAGATGAAGGTCAAGAACCCGCAACAAATCAAGAAACAATAATCAAGATTAGAGACAAAGAAGTCAAAATCAAGAACTTGCAGTTGATCTTCAAGATTAAAAAACAATAGATCAAGGCATGTTCCACATTTATAATTATCTTGTTGATTTGACGTGGAGATCTTGACAATAAAGATAGAAGATTCATAAAGTTTTTAAGTTTTGGATCAACAAGATAATTTCATCCAAAATGTGCAATCTAATGAAAAGATAGTTTTTTGTCGAATTCAATGACAAAAGTTATGATGTATAATGATAATCTTTTTGTTCCTTCTGATCCAAAGAAGTCGATGGACATAGATATGGATGAGGACTATGATGGTCCGCCAATTTTTAACAAAAAAGTTAAAGAATCTTTAAATTTCAGTTATTAAGATGCTCTAATTTTTTATGAAGAAATTTAGGAAAAATTGTGAATTTGGATGTATGGATTTGTCTGATGACGTTACAAAGTTTTATCTATTTTCAATGAAGAGCAAGATGTTAATGTCTCTCATGGGTGGTCCAAAGAAATCATGGTTGCTTTTGCCACACAAAAAAAGTCTGTAGTTCTTGAGATGTTTGCTATAGTTTGAATTTTGTTTGAAAAGTTTTCTTTTATGTGCCTTGCAAATTTACCAAATAAATTATCATTATTACAAGTTTTTAGATGATAACACGATACAAGATTTCAGGAGAATGATGAAGATTGAATATGGATGATTTTATTTAATTTAAACAATTTTATCTATGTATTGTATTTTAACTTATAATTAATTTAGTCTTTCTCTTCCTCTTTTGTACTTGATTCGATGGCAATGGTTGTTTTCAAGTTCCTAAATTATGCATATACCATTAGTCAAGAGTTTTTATACTAAACCATTGGTAGAGGCGGATGGATAGGGGGTTGGGATGGGCTATAGCCCAACCTTGCCCCAGCCCATAAACAAATTGGCTTCTATAAAAATGGAAAACTTAGCCCAAATTCATGGTGAAAATAAAAAAGAATAAAAATTTAGCTTAGTCCAAAAAATAATTTTAGCCCAACTAACTTCATTTCCAACTCAAGCCCAATGTTCAATTTTTACAAATAACTCGTTACAAAATTAAATATTTTATTTTACACACATATATATAACTAAATTTAAAAAGTTCACTTATAATCAAATTAGTTTATTATATAGCAAATAATTTTTATTGATTAAAGATAAATTACTTATTTGAACAGTATGAAATGTCACGTGTTTGACTAAGCTTAAAAATAATTAAATTTTTTCTAATATATTTTTTCATATATAANACAAATAATTTTTATTGATTAAAGATAAATTACTTATTTGAACAGTATGAAATGTCACGTGTTTGACTAAGCTTAAAAATAATTAAATTTTTTCTAATATATTTTTTCATATATAACTTATTTGTACTTGTGAGTTAAAAATTTATTTATTTTGATCATGAAATGGACGTTATTATCAAAATAAGTAATATGCTATATATATTTAATCTTATTAGTTAAAAATATATTTGTTAGAACTTTGTTATGAGTGTCTAAAAATATATTGTGATCCACATTATTATGAGGGTCATGAATTTAACTTTTTAAACTAAATCTCGTGTGGTATAGAGCATATTTTATGGTACAAGTTCATTGGGGAAAAAAAATCACCTTATCCTAACATACATTTTTGGCTCCGCCCATGTCCATTGCGTAATAGAAAAAACTGAGATGTCAAGTATTACCAAAATTCTCCATATTCCAAAAATGCCCAAATAAATAGTAAATACTTCAAATTGGTCCTAGCCAATAAGATTGACCAATTCATAACAATTTGGTGCATATTATAAAATATGTTATAAAATAGAAAGAAAAGGAGAAGAAAGTAGAGGACTTAATAGATTAGTTTATATTTAATTGAGAACCAAAACTCTATATTTATGTAGAAGAATTAGAGTTGAAAAGAATACAATAGTCATAATGACTAAATATGTATAGGTATGATGATCTTTCATTAATAAATATATAATTTACAATACTTACCCTTGAATAACACATTATAAAATATGTCTCACTATAACTTTATCAAGAGAATATAATGAAACAAAACTTTAGTTAAGAAAAAAGAGTATAACGGCTCCCCTGATTTCAATAAAAGAAAATTCTTGGAATCATCCATATTTTGTATGTCTATGTTTTCAATATCAGTATGATGAACATATTTTGTTATTATTCTCTTTGAGAATTGTACACAATTTGTAATATAAAATAGTATTATTTTGAGGGTAATATCTTGTAGGTTATAGATATTCATTACATAAAGAATATGACTCGTTAAAATTGATAAGTATATATTTTATACTT
>CAIGRN010118479.1:0-13197 GCA_903798345.1 Fraxinus anomala
AACATAAAATGAAAAGAATGATATGAAATGACAAATAAACGTCCAAATGATCCTATATATAGAGCACGAAGGGTCGTGGGTGAAGGAACGCACCCAAAACTCAGCAATTTTCATGAAAGGTTGCAACATAACCTATCGCTCGCCTATCGCTACCCAAAAAAACAGTCTGTCTGAATTCCAATTGCCTTCAAACTTTGGACCACAATTTCTCATTCATTTGGAATTGGTTTTGGGATTCTAAATATACCACGACAAATTACTCAACGAGTAGAACAAGTTAGATTATTTACATTTATAATTTGAATTAGATTATTTACATTTATAATTTGACCATCGGATTAAGTCCGAATACTTGGTCAATGTTGACACGAAGTCACTTTTCATGGTTTATACTTAACCAAAATTTCAATTTTAAAACCAAATTTCAACATATATACATATAGGTAATGTTGTAACCAATTTCCACTTCTAATTGGAAGTGGAAATTGGTAACAACATTACCAATTACCACTGCACACGACAAAAAATGGTCAAATTAAGAAATATGAGAATTAAGAACTTTTGCACAGGCCTGGATGTCGAATGGATCGATACAGGTATTTCAATATCCAAAAGTGCAAATTACACTGGGTACCTTAATTATAACATAAATCTTAAATTTAATAATCAACTTCTTTTGTTCCATAAATATTAACTTACATTAGGCCAAAAAAAAAAAATGTTTCTTAAGAACGAAAATTCCATAATCATCCATCTTTCGACTTTTCTCATTTCACTCAAACTTAGAGACTAATTCGTCTTCATTTCCATTTTTATTTTCTACTTTTCTGTTTCTAGTTCTACCCTTACACCTAAAGGGAAAATCTCATTGTCTATGCTGATTTTATCTTGCAATTCATCATTTTTTCGACGTAGAAAATTTTCTTTTAGTTTGCATCTTTACGACAAGTCTATTTCACCAAGTCTCTCTCCGAGACCGTGCCCATATTGTTATGCCTTTCGTACATGTCGAAACTTATCCGATAAGGACATATGTTGTCGAGTTCACTACTGGGGGATTTTTTGGAGAAGTAATCAGGAGGTGGAATAGAGCATTCAAGATCAAAAGAAGTTTATGATCGCAATATATAATTTGTTATCGCATTCTTGCAGTAAAATATTGTGTAAATGCATATTCTAGCCATCATACAACTTCATTTTTCCCTAACCAAAATCACTCATTACTTCAGGTATATAATAATTGGAATCATTTGAGTTCATATAATTACTAGAACCAAAACAAACATGTCAACCCAATTTTTATTTTACCCTTAATATTTTAAAAAAAAATATCGTAAGCTGACAATACAAGTTATCTTCCCAATATCTAGCGTAAAATAGAATAAATAAAATATATCAAATACATATTTCAACACATTCTTAATCCACTACAATTATGCCACCAAATAGCCTGGATATAGTAAAATGTATTACCAAATAGCATCCAATATAAGCATAAATAAATCAACAACTAGAAATCAACAATAAGGAAGTACTAGAACGTATAACTTTAAGTGGCAAAAATGGATGAAAAAATCCAAATGGACTTTTTGCACACAAATCAGTAGGTTGAGGGGGTCAGCGCCAAGAATATAAAGTTACGGACCATTAGCGCATAATGGTCATTGATTAGTAACCATTTCTGTCAATTTCCCACCCTTAAAATCAGCAAATATTTGAAGACTCGGGAGCAAAGTAATATGAGAGTAGTAATTAATTATTCATAATAAATGTTAGCAAGACATATAAAGGACCAAAAAGCAAAAACATTATGTCTTTTAAATAAAAAATAATTACCTATCGGATTGACCCAATTTAGCTTATTTTTTTTATTTTTTGATAATTTTTTTCCACAAACATCACTTTCCTTTTCATTTAATAATCTCACATTTCCGTTCCAAAGTTACAACTTTCTGAAAATGTCACAACTCTAATACAAATGACCACGAAAAAAGCTAATATACAAAACATTTGAATCGAGACCATATTCTTTCAACCAAACTTTCCATTGGCTTCTAGCCCTCCACACAAAAAATAATTCCTTTGCGTTTCACTCAAATATGACTCTTTCTCATGAATTTATAGTTATTGCACGTTTGAAGAATCCCAAAAATTAACCTTCAAATTATTCATCGGGTGCTTTATTTGACGAAAATTTGACAGCTTCATCTCGTGTGGACCTGTGCCCACGGAAAATATAAACTTCTAGACCCGAAGGCTATAAAATGTTTATTGTGGACCTCTACGCCATATTGTTAAGTTTGAAGACTCAAACTACAAGTTTTCCTTTTTAACATGAAATAAAACATTCATATAAAAACTCCAATTTGTTAGATATATGTCATATATTTTGTTCAAAATTTTATGATTGAGCCTTGGGTTATTGAGCTTCTTTCATTAAAGTACACTTATTCTCATTATTTTTAGATTTATTCCTGTCAAACTAATCGTTAAAAACTAGTCAGTAGAGTAAAAAATTTGAAGGCCAGTACTAGATGATTTATTGAAATCATAAAAATCACAATTTTTTTATTTTATTAAATTCTAACTTGTTAATGGAAGTTATAATTTATGGCTATAAATATTCTTCTTTTTCTTGAAAAAAATAATACAGAAATCATTTTCATCTTCTGAACTTTATAAAAAATTAATTCTATAATTATTTTGTTGAGATATTGTTTTGAAGTAATATTTTAGATCACTTGCTATTGTTAAATAAGTGATTTGATCATTGCATTGGGAGTTATTGACCAAAGATGTCACGAATCTTGATACATGAATCTTCTTAATTTCTTAATTTTACTATTGTTCTGAAAAGGTACACAAATAATAATTTTCCAACACAAATAGCAATTCTTTCAACCTGCAATATTATGAAGTTACTTTGAGCATTTCATAATGGTCCTCTCCGACGAATAGAACTTTATACTAAAGATTAAATTTTTAAAAGGCGAAAAACGTGATTGTGTAAGATCAAGTTTCAAGCTTTAATGAGTCTAAGCGGGTGTGTAGGCATAAAAGGGCGTAAAGAATGATTAGGTGGCAAGCCCAAAATTCATACATAAGCGAGCTTTCTATAACATTACTAATACAATCATGGGTGGAACCAAACTTTTGTATTGTGGATTCAAAAATTAAAATACGATTTTTCAAAAAAAAAAAAAAAAAAAAACATATTCTCCATATCCCATTTATATAGGTTGATTTTTCTTATTTTATTGTCTCAATTATATAATCATGTTTCTTTATTGAAAATGTTTTGTTTTGCTCGTTTACTAATATACCTTTATTTATTTTGTCTAGTTATAATCAATTTACTACTTGTTGTTAATAATTAAATAAGGGTAAATTAGAAAAGTTTTTGACAAAAATTACATTTTCAATAATATTAAATAAGAAATCTTAATCCGTGTGAAAACAAAATCAGCATATATAAATGGGATAGGGGAGTAACGTTAATGAAATTAAGTCAATACATTGTAGCCTAATTGTTGCACTATTTGCATCCATATTTTTTTTAAGGAAGAAAGTTGAGTTTTCTCGTCCAAAATACAGCTCGAGTGGAATCAAGCGTGTTGCGAGCCTTTTAAGGACGCTCGAGCGAAACTCCGGCGCTCCAAGGGTGGTAGGCTTCAGTAATTCGTGCTCAAGCGTCATCTTCGAGCATTGCACGATGTCTCAATGGAGGTTATAATAGTACGATGCAGACTACAGATTACATATTTTACCTATTCTTACTCAACACGAGATAACATAAGCTCCAAATTCAATAACAACTTGACAATTACAACACAAACTCCAATGAGAATGTCTTACTATTTCGTCCCATCTTGCATAAAGCCCCAAACGAAACTAGAGACCAAGCGCAATGCATTGTCCCTTTGCCAGTTTTGAGATACATATTTGAGTGAGAAAGGAGAGGAAAAGTAAGGGGAGAAAATCAAACATAAATATTAAAACCTTTAATTTCAAACATAAAAATTCCATACCTAATCAAAGAATAGAGATTGAAATTGGAGATTGGAGATTGGAGAAGGATTTTTTTTTTTTTTTTTTTTAAGAATAGAGTAAACTGTAGTTTGTAAAAGTGAGAATGTGTAAAGGCCTACTTAGCCATGTCAATGAGTCGAGTCACTAGCCGAAACTCGAAGTCGAGCTCGGCTTGAGTAAAAAAAGTTCAAGTTTTTTTTGGCCTGAGCCGAGCGAGCCGAGCAAAAGCTCGGCCAAAAATTGAGGCTCGACCCGAGCTTTCGGCTCAAGCCTTAGCAAGCCCGAGTTGAGCCGACTCGATTTTTTTTTCCTTCTTTCGTAGTCGTGCAACTATTCTGCTTGTAACGTGCATGCTTGTTTGAATTTTTTTTTTTTTTTTAAGGGGATCGGCTCGAGCTCGAGCTTTTGCTCCAAAATAGGGCTCGGTGGTTTCGAGCCGAGCCACGGATGGCCCGAGCCGGCGAGCTACTTTGCCATTCCTAGGCCTACGATATAATTTTTGAAAAAACAAACAAAAATAAAAATTCAAAATTTAAAAAATTTTGTGAGATCACTTTACCCCCACATGACCCATGTGGGTCCGCCGGTGAAGATGATTCTTAACCAGCTCTAATAGGAGCACAATGTTTTGCCATGTTTTCGTGGTAAGCCAAATAAAGCACTTACTAAATGTTTCATAATCACTAAAAACTAATATTTTATTGAATCTTTTGGCACATGCAGGATCACTCGAATAAAATGCTAACATATTTGCACATACAACTCAAAAGACTTCGTGTTACTACGGTTGCAACCGCACTCAAAAAGGTCATATAATATTGTTGTTCTTTAACTAATGTTAGGTAATCTAGAGGCATCCACAACCCAAATTGATTGAAAATATTATATTACGAAAGAGATCTATGTCATGACTTGTTGACCTTAATCAAGCTTTACCGGAGAAATTTTTTAAAATTCATAGGCATTCAGGTTGACTAAAAACTTAAAAATACAAGACTTAAAAATAAAGTGGGTGCTTCACCATAAGTTATTACGCTAACTAAAGCATTAACATTATAAAAATTATTTACATATTTCACCCAAAAAAAAAAAAAACCTAATTTTCAACTATTCATCCTCTGTAAATGAAGCTGACAGTGTAGATGTTGAACCGGCTTCAAGATCAACAACCCTTTTACAGTCATTTACAGATGACCATGGACTAACTTTCTCAAGATATGATGATTCTAAATAAGAATGCAAGACTTTGTCAGCTTCGGTGCTGGTAGCCCGGCCGCTAACAAACTTCTTGCCACCATATTCATCAGGAGCAACCATGACTTCTTGCAATGGCACTTCTCCTTTCAAGAAACTCACAACCTGCCTCATGCTAGGCCTTTTGGCAGGGGCATTGTTGGAACACATTAGTCCTAATTTAAGAACCATTACAACTTCTCCTTCATCATACTCTCCTTTTAATCTTGTATCTACTACTTCAAGAATAGACCCTTCTTGCCACTTGTCCCACACCCAATCCACCAAAATCAATTCCTCAGGCAATGCTTTTACTTCAATAGGCTTTCTCCCACACACAATTTCAAGCAATAATGCACCAAATGCAAACACATCTGAACTTGTTGTAGGCTTACCAGTCTTGGTTAGTTCAGGGGCTAAATATCCCAGTGTTCCTACAACTTTTGTTGTGCTTGAATCTGTTCCATGTTCATATAGTTTGGCAAGTCCAAAGTCTCCTAGCCTTCCATTTAAGTCTGAATCCAACAGCACATTGCCGGCTTTGATGTCTCGGTGAATCACAGTTTGTTCCCATTCTTCATGTAAATAAAGCAGTCCTGAAGCCACGCCTTTGATGATCTTGAACCTCAGCTCCCAAGATAAAATCAGCTTGGGTTCATAAAAAATGTACTTGTCTAAGCTCCCATTAGACATGAAGTCATAGACGAGAAATAAATCATTTCTATGTCGACACCATCCCAGTAACTGAACCAGGTTTCTATGCCTAAGGCGTCCTATGGTCTCTATCTCTGATATAAATTCACGCATACCCTGCTTCGATCCATTGTTTATTTGCTTCACCGCGACTTTGGCATTTGTGTTAGGCAAAGTTCCTTTGTAAACTCGGCCAAATCCTCCGAACCCAATTAGCTCGTTGTCTTTAAAACCTCTAGTTGCTTTCTTGAGCTCTTTGTAGGAATATCTATGCGGGCCAATATCAAGCTCCCAGGGTTCAATCACATCCATAGTCGTGAGTTTCTTGATCATGTACAAGACTATCCCAATTGCAAGTGCCACAGAAACAGCTGCTGATAAACAATAAACTAAAATTAAAGGGAGATTATTCTTTTTTGATCTAGGAACTGAAGGCAATGAAGATAAATCAAGCGATTGTGCTTGCCCATTAATTTTGAAACTCCATCCAGAGATATAGTGAGAACTAGCAAGTATACCAGTTGAAGCAGAGAATCCTACATACATATACTCCAAGAAAATTGGTGAAAGATCCACTGGAAATGACAGAATTGGAACACTTGGTTTTGATGAAGAAAGTGAAAGGGTAACATTCAATACATTACTAACTGAATCATAATCAACCCAGGCCTGGACAATCTTTCCACTTTGCAGATTAAGTTTTTGCTTAATGGAATTACCTTGTGAAAAACAGGAGCCATTGACAGAAATATTTGAGACTAAACTATTGATATCAATACCAATATGGTTGCCATTAATATCCTTGAAATCGTAATCTGACACCGTATCAAATTCAACTGCGAAAAGGTGGTTGGAGAAATTGCCATTATCATCTGCATTCAGAAGCCCTAAATACTGTCTTGGGAGAGCACCCTTGAGCTCTTTTGACTTGGCAATCGTGAAAGCAAATCCATGGCCACCCTTTTTTGCATACTCAGGGACTATTGCAAAAGCAAAAGCTGTTGAAAAGGAAAAGGCTTTTCCATTTGTGGAGTTCTTGAACTCAAATGGGATTGAATAGAAGGCATGGCCCAAGAATCCAGATGAGTAATTTGTGAGTCTCAAGATTCCATTTTGTTCAATCTCAGCAACCCCATTTAGACTTATGTTCTTGCCCACACCCTTAAATCCATGAAAAGTGAACTCATCAGACTGGGAAAACACAGGACTAGACACAGAAATAAGCACCAAGAAAAGTAAAAGCTTTTTGGCCATAGATAATTCTTGAATTGATGAAGGGATTTTGGGATTAAACTTGTTCTTAGCCGAGTAGATCTGATGGGTTTTTCTGAAATTTTTTTGTTAGAAATTTGGTTTTGATTTTTGATTCTTTTCCATGTGATTGCTGGGGTGGGAGAGTGAGTGGGTCGGTGGATAGAGAAGAACAGAGGAAGATGGAATAAAGGCATTTATTACTGTCTATCATTGTATAAAAAGGAAAATGTGAGAAGTGATTTCCACGCGAATTAACATTCGATTTCATTGGACGCCGACCGACCATTCACAGTTGACCGATTAAGGTAAAATCCTAAGCCTGTTTGTCACCCATTATTTTACATTCTATTATATTATTTTTTTATCGTACTCATTTTTAATCATACATTCTTCATTAAAATAATATTATACGTAAACAAAAAAATTTTCTTTCATTTTTAACCACACATTCTGTACCAATCTATTATTCCATAATGCATTTTTCAAAATTAAAGGGGCTCAAACACACCCTTAGGTCCATATGTACAAATTACAACCATATTTTGTGATAAATGATATTTTTTCCACGATATACAATAAATTAAAAACCTACAAACGAACTTGCTTCTTTTCACGTTACCATCGTCAGAAAGTTAAATTATATAATCCCTGCTTGACTCTCTTTTTTTTTTTTAAATTCATTTTTCTTTAAAACTCATTTTCAATAACTATTTTATGGGATCCACAAATTTTGTCTACTTTTCATTCACATATTTTATCAACTTTTATAAAAACTAAATTTTTTTAGCAAAAGCAAACATGAGTATAATATGTTTGAAAAGTGTTCTTAAATAGTAGTATTTATAAATAAATAGAAATGGACATGAAAGAGTAAAAAATATTTGTAGTATTATAAATTGCGTAGATAAAAAGTAATTTGATAAAAAATATTTATAATTTAAAATATTTATAAACAATTCAAAATTAAAGGGGCTCAAACACACCCTAAATTTTGCTTGAAATTCTCAAGACTCTTGAGATACGAGTATGAATAGTCAAGACTTTTCAAAAGCACCGTTGTACAACTTGATTGACAATATATGTGTTGCAAAGATTTTTATCATTAATTTCTAAAATAATTTTTCAAATGAATAAATATGATGCTTGAATTACAGGTTGTTGTTCATCAAATTGTACAAGTAGCATAACCGAAAATTATTTTATGTTTTGAGACGTTGAATAGTCGATTGTGCTATATGTACATAATAAGTTTAAATAATAGTTTATATATGGATGATACATTGAGATATAATTAGGTTAGAATTTTTTCAATCAAATAAAAAAAATTCTAAATTCTCTTTTTGACACATTATCTGCACCTAAATTATTAGGTGCAAATAGTATTATTCTTAAACAGGATATTGGTCTTACTTTACAAATATATCCTTAGTTCTACCCTGCTTTGTCAATAGAAAGTAAGAAAAGTCGTAAATGACATTGACATGCTTTACTAATCTATGTTTCGTATGGCTGAGGGTCGTGAGACGAAATATATTGAAAATATAAATTTTAATTTTATATTATTAAAGCAATAAAATCACAATTTAAAAAAGACACAAAAGAATACGTAAAATTTATAGAAGTTCGTCTTAATATGAGATTACGTCATCGTCTACCTTATCGTAATTATATGATAAAAGAAGTTAATAAGAAAAAAATCACACACCCTATATTTTCTATTTATAGAGGTCAATTAACGTAATTACTCCGCATAAAAACAATAATTAAGCTTTACAATTTAAAGGTTAAACATAATATCTCTGTTTGATTTAGATAAAAGAAAATCGATTTTTTATTAAATATTGATAAAAGTTAATGAAATGTGTAGTTGAAATGAAAAGTCGAGGATCACATTAAATGTATGATTAAAATGAATTATTGATTTTGAATTAAATTTTAAATAATATTTTTTAAAACCAAGAGCATATACATACATACTTATCTAACTTGTGTCTCCAATGAGAAAAAACTAGTTGTACAACTCATATTTAGCCCCCATTTGGCCCTCATTATTCCTCATTAAATTGTAATTCATTTATCTCTCTTTTCTCATCATCTACATATTTTTCAATAAACAAATATTATACGTAAATTCAAAAAAAATTCCTTCTTATTTAATTACACATGCTCCAAAAAATTACTATTCCTCTCATTATAACGTAGAACCGTGGAGGCCAAATGGGCACTTAGAGAAAGATCTTGAAAGAAAAAAAGACAAGATTCCTAAAGCCGGATTAAAAACTCCTTAATAAATTTATTTTAATACATAATATAATATTTTATTGTTTATTTACAAGAATATTACATAAAATTTAAAAGTTTTATAAAATAGTCAAGTTCGGTTGACACTGGAAGATTATTTATTAGTAAATTAAATTCATATTGATGGTCATTATTTTGAAAAAAATGGAGTTTTAAATAGTGATTTTTTTTTAAAAATGTTTGATTAGAAATTATGAAAAAAAAAATGTTAGATGTATATGTAAAATATTTTATTGTATAAATAAGGTTAATACCCTAAATAGTCACCGAATTTTACCAAAAGTTTCCAAAAGGTCAACAAACTTCAAAACTTCCTTAAATAATCACTGAACTTTGTAAGAAAGTTCCTAGGGGGTCACTGAACTTTAAAACTTCCCTAAATAGTCATCGAACTTTGTCAAAACTTCCCTAGATAGTCACTCAACTTTGCAAAAAGTTCCTAAGTGGTCACTAAACAATTGATGTATGTGGTCTCAATTTGCAAAGTTTAGTGACCTCTTGAAAAATTTTGACAAAGTTTGATAACTATTTAGGGAAGTTTTAAAGTTCAGTGACCTCCTAGNCTTCCCTAAATAGTCATCGAACTTTGTCAAAACTTCCCTAGATAGTCACTCAACTTTGCAAAAAGTTCCTAAGTGGTCACTAAACAATTGATGTATGTGGTCTCAATTTGTAAAGTTTAGTGACCTCTTAGGAAATTTTGATAAAGTTCGGTGACTATTTAGGGAAGTTTTAAAGTTCAGTGACCTCTTAGAAACTTTTTACAAACTTCAGTGACATTTAAGGAAGTTTTGAAGTTCGGTGACCTCTTGGAAACTTTTGGTAAAGTTCAATGACTATTTAAGATATTAACTCTGCGTAAATATGTGCTTGAAAATAGTATGAAAATTAAAAAATTTTGAAACAATGATTGTCAGGGGACAATGGAGTTGGGAGTTATCCTCATTCAAATTTTATTTCTATTTATAGACATAAAACACGGTGATTCAATCCTTTAGAGAAGAAACTCAACACGGTGTGAGAAAATCCGGTAGAGTCCCAAGAACTAAGCCATGTCAAGATGGACAATATTTTATTTTGTATTTTTTAATATTTTTTGAACTTAAAAACAACTCCAGTCAGCATTTACACTACTTAATGCTATATCTAGCGTAATTCATGAGATCATATGATCGTTCTTGGAAGACAATTTCAAACTTTTCTCTTTTTCTATTTTATTAATTAGTTGACCTCTACTGTCTTTAATATTTTTCAATTTTTTCCACAAATAATGATGAGTTTGTGAGATAATTCTTGAACTGATGAAGGGATTTTGGGATCAAATTTGTTCTTTGCCGAGTAGATCTGATGGGTAGAAATTTGGTTTTGAGTTTTGATTCTTTTCCATGTCGCTGGGGTGAGTTGGCGGGAGAAGAAAAGAGGAAGATGGTATAAAGGCATTTATTTTCCGTCTATGGATTGTGTGGTGATTTTCACGCGAATTAACATTCTATGGACGCCAACCGACCGTGCATAGTTGACCGATTAAGGTAAATTCCGATTAAGACTCTTCAGACGCGAGTGTGAATAGGCAACTTATTGTCCAATATGTTTGGTAGAAAGAAAGCGAGAAAAGTCTAGCGTGACACTGACGGGCATTACTAAACTATGGGTCTATTTGATTTTCATTAATTTGTTTTACGATTTGCTACAAAATTATTTTTAACCATACATTCGGACAATAAAATATTTTACACTTTCTTCCGAAAATTTTCTCTATTTTTTAACCCCACATTCTTCTAAAAATACTATTCAAAACCCCTTTTTTTTCCAATTAATAGGAATCAAACATGCACTATGCTTTGTATGGGCAAAGAGAAGTGGGACGAAATATGTTGAGAATTATAAATACTAATTATATAATGTCAAAAGTAATAAAATCGCAATGAAGAAATAAAGAGACAAAAGAATATGTAAGATTTATAGAGATTCGTTTCGATGTAAGATAACATCCACGTCTATCGCTATAGTAATTCTATGATTAAAAGAAGTTTATAAAAGAAAAATTATACACCCTATCTTTTTTAAAATATAGAGGTTGATCTACGTATTGACTCCATATAACGAAAATAATTAAGTTCTACAGCTTAACAAAATATACAGGATTGATCTCCTCAGGCGACATATGACACTACAATAAGTGATTGGAGATAATGGTTAATTGCAAAGCTAATTACACCACATAGTGTAGTGTGTCACATCATCGGTGCTTAACTTATGCTAAGCACTCCGGTGACATACACACTACAGGTGGTCGAAGATAATGCTTAGTTGCAAAATTGATCACACCATCTATTAGGGTTGAATGTGATCTGATTCGATATAGTTCGGTTCTGTTCTGTTCTAAAGAGAATCAACCGAACCGAACCGAACTGGGCCGAACCCGAATTTTCGAGTATTTAGTAAATAAAACATCGAGTCCAAATTTAATTATAGAATCATTCGGGTTCGGTTCCATTTGGTCGATTCTATTCGTTCCCGAGTTCCTTACAATAATTAATTTTTTAATATTACAACAACGCTGCATTAATTCGATTATAACATATTCAATTTTAACTCTTACAAAATAATGAGTCCAATCTCATGATATCTTTTGCACATCTTTTTGTTGGGAACTTTATAGATTTAACTGTTAAAATCACGGGAAGAGAAAGATGGGGAGTTCACAATAATAGAACTGCAGAAATAATATTACGGTAGAATAAGAGATTTGAGTAAAATTTAGGTCAATTTGATTAAGTTGCGCTTTGCTGAAAATTAGAAACAATAAAATCATATTTTTAGCTTGGCTAAATTAATTAGTTAGCAAATTTATTTAAAAAAATAAAATAATTTGACTTATTAAGATAAAGAATTAAAAAAATTAGGGAAATTTGATTCTTCGGTGCTTAGTTTAAAGTCGAGAATCGAACCAAACTCGTCGATTATTGATTCAAATATCCATTCGGGTATTTAACTTAAGAAAAATTGCTCGGTTTAGTTAAGTTTGGTTCGATCTGATTTGTTTGGGTTCAAAAGTTTTGTCCAATCCTACCACCTATTGTAGTGTGCCACATTATTCAATGTCTAACATATGTTAAGCACTAGTGCTAAGGAAATCAGTTCGGCACACTAAAATAGATTATGGAGACAATTGTTTATTGCAAAACTGATTACACCACCTATTGTAGTGTGCCATGTCACCAGATATTGGAGAACAATTTTATAATAATGTGTGTGTGTGTGTGATTTAGATTAAAATCGTAATTATGTCCAAATATTATTGGACACATATCTCAACAGCGGTGTGTGTAAAGCTGTAAATGGATCGGATATGGATCGGATTTGCCTATATCCGATCCGATAATCCAATAAATATTTGATTGTTAAATCCATATCTGTTTTACTATGTTATCGGATAATCCGATCCGAAATTAAAGAAATTAGAGGGAAAAATAACGTTGGAATCAACTTTTTTATTCTTAAACGGTTTAATCATTATAAATTTTTCAACTTTTTTATATTTTAAATTTGATAACTTTTTTATTCTAAATTTATTTATTTTCTAATTTATTATTTTAGTCACAAATAACATGCCATAAAAATATTTTATCGAATTAATTATTTATAACAAATCGGATCGAATTGTTATCGGATCGAATTGACCTA
>CAIGRN010118483.1:0-15067 GCA_903798345.1 Fraxinus anomala
AAAAAAAAAAAAAAAATTGCATAAAAGTAACCTTTCTTTGTATCGGCTTTACTGTTGACATGGGCATGTTTCTGTTTCTAAATTTTAAAAGTTATTTGTCAAGTAGGCTTGGGCCGCTTGGTTAATGATTTGGGTTTTAATTTATAGGCCTTGAGATGTTTTACATCCACTGTGCATTATATGTTGTTTCTACTGTTATAATGACTCGTTAAGTATACAGTGCCATGTTGCTGTCATATGGCTTATTGTTTCTTGCCCCTTCTTTCTCTTCCTCTGCCTCTTTAATTATTCTTTGTTATAATGATTCAATTATCCAGCGCCATGTCATTATTGTACCTTGTTCTCATATAGCTTTTGTTTCTTGACCCTTCTTTCTCTTCCTCTTTAATTCTGTGTTTGTATGCCAGTGTGATTTGCTAGATATGCCTGCTGTAGGACAACTGGAGAAAGATGCTAAATATGCACAGGTGTATCAGCTTCTAAATATCTTTTTGACTCAGAGGCTTGACGCATACTTTCATTTCCATACAGCTAATTCTACTTTGCTAGAGAGCTATGGTAACCATTAGCTTTTGCAATGTTTGAAATATTGGTTATTGGATGAGTTAAGATTGATATGGTAGTTTCATTTAATTTACTTGCTGGACATCGCTGTACTGGATCATGCAGGGCTTGTCCATGAATACTGCATCGAGAAGATGAGGCTGATGTCACTTGTAGATCTGGGCAAAAATGAATCTAAAATCCCTTATTCTTTGATAAGGGACACGCTTCAGGTAATTTTATTTTTGTTTTTTATTCTATTAAGTAGCCTTTCCGTATTACCTGTTTCCATTTTTAAAAAAGGCTTAATTGGGTAACGAGGTATTTTACCTCTGTGAGGCAAGAGGCTCTTTTAGGCGTAAGCCTCAAGGCAAACCAATAAAATTATTCATAAAAATATATAAATACAAAAAATCCTTTCATAACGAGCTATAACTATTTTAAAATATCCATTAGTAAAACAAATGAACAAACATGGATGTTTAACTTGCAAACAGATATAAATAGATTAATAAAGTAATAAGTTCTTAAATTAGTAATCACCTCGCTAAATTATAATTTACTATAGGAAGTGTAAACAAATTAGCCTTCGTTTGAAAAATTTATAAATGGTATATAAATAGAAATAGTTAAAAGGAACAGTAGCGAGTCATATGAAATGTGTTGATAATAATGTGCAGTAGTTATGAATGTGGATTTGAAATTAATGTTTGATTTTGACTGAAATTGTAAACCAATTTAGAAATTGTATCGAATAGAATGCTTAAAAATATCATATTATCACTACTAACACGATCTTTAAGGGAACAATCACCCTCTTCCTCTTCATCACTATTAGTTTCTTCTCATTATCCTCCACTTATAATGGTGTATTTTCCTTTATCTTTCCTTTCTGTATAAGCAGAAAAAAGAAAATAAAAGAACCTGTAAAACATTCCAGGTTGTAAACAAACAACCCAAAAAGCTAAGGCTAGTAATTGAATAACATATGGCAAACATGCACGCGCCTTTTAGTTACCTTGAGGCGTAAGCCTCACAAAAGACAGTTAAGGTGCTGGATTCGAGGTGTTTTATGGAAGCCTCATGTGAGGCGGGATTAGAGGCATAAGCCTCAAATAGTGTTTTAAACAATGTGTGTTTCTTTACATTGCTCTTTGGTTTTTTTGCAGATCCAAGACAGTGAGGTGGAACTATGGGTTGTTAAGGCAATCACTGCTAAGTTAATGGATTGTAAAATTGATCAAATGAACCAAGTAGTTCTTGTAAGGTGCGCAATAGAGCTCTCTCCCCCTCTATTTCTTACAAGTAGAGAGCATTACATATTTATAATACATGAGTTGATTTTACTATTTTGGGTGCAGCCGCTGTATAGAGCGCAGGTTCGGGCAGCATCAATGGCAGGCCCTTCGAACGAAACTAGCAAGTTGGAGGGTAATGGATTAATTTATTCATGATGCATGTTTAGCTGAGCTTAAAAATTTACTTATAGAAGCAAATTTACTTAAACTTAAATAAGTAAGTTTAATAATGAATAATTTTTTTAATTAGTCAAAGTGAAAATAAGTTGCTTATTTTTTATAGTAATCTTAAGAGTTACTTTAAAAATAAGTTGCTCTTTTACTTTAAAGTAAGAGAAAAGTTGATAAATCCTAACATATTTATAAATAAAAAGTAACTTGAAAGTTTTGTTTTTTGTTTTTTTTTCTTTTTTTATTTTCCTCGAAGTTAAGCCAAACGTGCTTGTGTGAACTGAATAGTCATTTGTATGCCTAAGTATACACTCCTTTGTCGTATGACACGAACCATCCATTGGCATATGAACATGAGCTTCTTGTGATGCCCGGTGGATATATGATTAAGATGATCTTGTCTCTTTCATGGATAACATATTCAAGAAATTGATTTAAATATCCTCGACGAATATCTTCCCAGGGTAACATTGCAAATGTGATAAGCACCATTCAAGCTAACAAGATAGGCGAAGATGGCATTCAGGCAACACGGGGGCTGTCGATTCACTGAGAGTTTGTTTTCTAAATTAGCAAATGTTGATACAGACGGCGCTAGTTCAGAATGCTACTTGTACTGGATTGTCTGGCATTGGCCAGTGGTTAACCTTGGAACAAGACCAACTCATTTCAGCACGTGTTAGAGGAATCATGATTTTTGTCGAAACTAAACACTAAATTTAACTCGTATATCTTGTCAAATTTGGCCGAAGAGGCCATGAGGCGCGTTCTTTTCAGTTCTGATCGTGTTACATGGATGTAATAGGTTTTTTTCTTGAATAATGCTACTCAATTCAAACTGTCCAATGATGTTGCGTTATGTGTCTCCTGTTTTTAAAATCTTGTAATTTTATCTGATTGTGTAGCATGATTGTATTATTATTATTTTTTTTTTTAGGGACGTGTGATTTTATATTGGCAGTAAATTCTGGGATATGGTTGGACAGCTGCGTTTCACTATTTAAGAATGTACATTAGGTATGGATGGATTCTTTGTATACCATGGGAAAAATAGATAAATAGGACAAAAATTGGAACAAGACGCTGACCAAGCAAGCAATATAGGATGGGATGATGATTCATTCTTATAGGTGTCGAATAAAGATATGCAAAGCGGAGAATAAAGTTTTTAACATATTATAGATGAAAAAATAATTTAAATTATTCTAATTTTCTAATTATTATTTTTAAATGTTGAATTAAATTATAAAATGCAAACTGTGAATTAAAAAAATATTTGGTACCTGGAAAAACAGAAAAAGTTCTTAGGGGTAGGTAAACAGGATTTAGTAGGAAATGTGCAATAATATTCGTAATGAGAGCTTTTTTCTCAAGGAGTTTTTACCGTAGATATATTCAGACAACAAATTCTTATTGACGTACTATCGGGGACAGATGTACCCAGTCTAGTCTTCGGCCAGTTAATTTTTTTATAAAAAAATATTTTTCTTGTAAAATTTTTTTAATATGTGAATTTATTTTTTTCTACATATTAGCTGGACTTGTAGTTCAATTCTGAATTCGTCTCTACGTATAATACTTTTTTCACTAGTACGAAAGGTCCATGACCATTACTTATGTCACGCTAATATCTTTAATTTTTTTCATTTGACTCTTATTTTTAACCTTTAATTAGTTAACTTGTCTTTTTTTTTTTTTTAATTATGATGACTCTATTAAAATATTCAATTGGGAGAGAATAAAAATTTATTTTGCGTTCATACTTTTAAATAAGAAAAAAAATAAAAAAAATGCTTGCCCTCGTCTTATAGTGCGCTAACAAAATGTTCGGACAGAAATAATCATTAAGGATAAAATTTGTTAGAATATTAAATATAAGAGTGTGATGAAAAAATTAGAATATGAATGGTATTGTACAATGAATGAATAAAAGAAGGGATCTTTATAAAATTGTGATTTATTTAATTATAAAGAAATGTGGGGCAAAAATAATCACTTAATTTTAAATGATTAAAATTTAAAAACTGAAAGTAATGAGCATAAATTAGAAGTATTAGGTTATGGAAGAGTGATGCACGTAAAGATGAGCAGCGGCAGCAAGAAAGGTCCGCCCAAGCACCAAAACGAGTTCGCCTGGAAACCCAACGGTTCCCGCAAGATCAACCCAACTGTATTCAAAATCTCCTCAAAATTTCTTTTTTAGTAAAATTATTCTCTGTATTGAATGATTTTCGACTCTTTCGTATTAAGAACGCTGAGTCAATTTCCTTCTCCGACCCTTTACTGCTCGACTTGAGAACGGACAGCTAATGGGTTCTGATTGATTGATGACAGGAAGTAGGGGGGAAATTGAGGCCGTACTCAGAAGTAACGGGGGTATGCCTGCGATGTAAAGAACAGATTGAATGGAAACGGAAATACGGAAAATACAAGCCCCTTACTGAACCCGCCAAATGGTATCGTATCATTTATTTTTTGTGATTTATGGAATATGATAAATTAATTGTATATTTCTATTTTTATGCTGCGTACTTAATTTTTTTTGAAAAAAAATTGGATTATTGGTAGCCAGCGGTGTTCCAAGAGGAATGTTCGCCAAGCTTACCACAATCTCTGCAATGGTTAGTATTCAAACTCTAAATTTCTTGAATGTTCATTAATTATTACTTGAGAAAATTTTGATTTAAATTTGAACGAATGGTATAAATAGGCTGTGCAAAGGAACATAGAATATGTGCCAAGTGCTCATGTCGTGTTGGCAACATTGTTGGAAGGTATAACCTTTTTTTGTGTGTTCTGATTTTGATTGGGCTTAGTGTCAAGATCAATCTAAATCCATCAAGAAAAACGAGATTGAATTGAATTATGAGTATATTGATTTGAAGTACTAAATCAATGTTATTCTGTTTGCGGGTATTTGCTTTTCTTGCAGAGATATTTCAGAAATAGAAGCTGAGCAGAAGAAACTTGAGGAGGTTACTATATTTCTAATATATGAGTGCCTTTCTTCTTTTCCCCTTTACTTTGGCTTCTGATAAAGGATTTATGTGATTGTTTGTTGTAAATTGAGTTGAAAACTTGTTGAATTGCTGATTGACAGGCTATCAAGAATGCACGGGAGAGGGACAGGAGGACTTTGCTGCGCACTGTAAGTCTGCATTTCTCTTTAACTTGGTGATTTTTGTCTGTTCGGGGTGGGGATAATGGTACGAGGGACCAACAGAAACTATGGGATGTAGTTGAATGCAAACGTTTGTTAGTCAATTTCATCATGTACATTGAGAGAGATGTGTTTTGGAAGAAGCTTTTAGTGTCTGAGAAGAAGTTTTGATAGGAAAAAAAAAAAAAAAACTACTTCAAGCAATACTCCCATCATTCACATACGAAAAAATGTAAAATAAAATGAACTATTACTAACACTTCTTTCGTCCCTGCTTGCTATCTGTCTGTCACTGCAAATAAATGTTAAAACAGGCATCTCAACCCCCATGCCACAGCATAACCCATGTGAACATCAGACTCACAAGGAAAATGGATAGCAACCCTCTCTACTCAAGATCCTAATAGTCGCCATGTGGTCTCTACCACCCTCAAACTGCTTAATCAAGCTAGTGATCACGATCGCTGAACATCTCGACTATGTAACACCATCTTCTAAAAGACTTATTGACAATATGTGGAAGTATCGACATGAGTTCATAATCATTCAGGCTAAATGCTACTTGAAGAATATAAGCCACATGATGGTATGGGAAGACTCAGGATGGCTAGCCTCTACTATCTAGTATTGACACTACTGCCACTAGCATCCATTCGGTGTCACCTGAAATGAGTTATCCCCATTCCATTGAAGTAGTATTTCCTCATTTTCTTTCTTCCTTCAACTCCAAGAAAACTTGCGTTGATTAAACATTCAATTAAATTCATTTGTAAAGTATTCTCAAAAAGGTTAAACAGTGCCTACTTTAAGCAGGGATAAAATTCAAGTAGTGGAAAATGCTAGATTGAGAGAGAGAAAATTTGGTGATTGCAGTGCACTTTACGAAGCTCAAGGTGTTCATATGTTTCAAGTCAGATCTTTGGATCAAGCAGAAGTGTGATTTTGGTGTTATGTTCATATGTTGCAAGTCAGATCTTTGTATCAAGCATGAGTGTGATTTCTATGTTATGTATGGTTCTGCCTAAGGACATAATGGTTGAAATAGATTCTTCTTGTTGATTGTCAAAACCCCTTCCCCATCATTTCAAGCTTCTTCCATAGCTTTCTGGATGTAGATGATGATGTCTGATGGATTTCTATTGTATCATATAATGAAGTACGACATGGGTGGATATAAAAGAGAGAATCTATTGACAACAGGGGGTAGTGCATATGAATGTTTGTAGGGGGGCTAGAGGCATGTGGATGGTGAAGAAGAGATGAAAGACAATATGAGATTGGGGATGTGCAAATCTGTGAATTTTCAGAGGATGAAACAAGAGTGAGGCTGTAGTAGGAAAAGCTACATGTATTAGTCTATATTACATGATATTTTATTTTGATGTTGTTGATTTCTTTTTTGGAGAGATCAAACAGATTGATACAAGTCAAAATAGAAAAATTGTAGGAGATTTAACTGTCAACAAGAGAGGGTGGGGGTGGAGAAGAGCAAAGGAGGAGAGGAAGATCAATGGTGGAATGTAAAAGCTGGTCATAATCACGGGGAAAGTTTAAATATTATTTAGCACATTAGTTGAACATTTGTATGCCATCTCTCATTGCTTGCTTACTGTTACCTTGTGTTGCTAATCTGCAACTTTCTTCCAACAATGTGACTCTATTACTCTATTTTTCGCTTTACTCTGGAATTATGCTTAATTGCTGTCCATGCAACAGATGGACAAAGGAAATCCTCGCATCTCAAAGAAATCACAAGCCAATGACAACGGTGAGGCTGGTGAAGCATCATTGAAGGACCATGAAGAGTTTCCCGGGGATAGCGAGGACAATGATACTGATGAAGACGAGGCTCAAGTTGTTAGTTGTGATAAGATTTCAGAATAACCTTTTAATTAATGGAACTTGGGCATTCTACTAGACGGGACTGGACACCACATAGGACAAGATTTTAGCTTCTTATTTATTCATTAACAATATAGTGTCCTCTTTATCAAACAAACTATAAGTGCTTTCTCGTCGACAATTTTTGTGAAATCCTTGAAATAGTTAAGAAAGGCTAAAAGCATAAGTGATCAACTAGAAGATTTGGTTCCTGTAATATGTTTAAATTGAGCTGGGCCTTCTCTTCCTCTGCAGTCTTTGAATGAGATTACTATGTTGTTATTTTTATTTTCCTGCCAACATTTTCTTCGGAATGAAGATTGGGGTTCATCTGTCATTAGAGAGCATGTTCAATACATTTTATTTATCATTTAATATAGAAAGGTAGCAGAAGCAAGGATGTTAAAATAGATGTGAACTATATGACATGAATAGAACTAGACAAGTCAAAATGTGTCATGGCTGCTGGCCTGTGCCGTAGGACCTCTACAGTTGGGACATGCAGCACTCTACTGGAAACATTAGAGACAGAAGATTGTACGTAGTGGTGGCAATGGGCAGAGTTGGCCATTGTGCTCAGTTCCACAAGCTTGTGAGCTCACGAGCCGAGTTGAGCCTACGAGCTCTTTTTTTTTTCCTTTTTCTAAATACTTTTTTTAGAACATTTTTTATGAGCCCATGAGCTTGTGAACTTTAGTCTCTTGGGCTGTTCACGAGCTCAACGAGCTGAGCCTTGCTAGGCTCGTCGGGTGAACCCTTGGTTCGGCTAGGGCTCGTGCTCATCCCGAAACGAGCCCGAGCCGTCAATGGGTCGAGCTTTGCCTAGTCGAGCCTAGTCGAAGAGCTATTCGGCCCTTTTGTCACCCATGACCATACAACCTCTACAGTTGGGACGTGTAGGACTTTACTGGTAACATCAGAGACATAAAACAAAGGAAGAACCAAAGAAGGGCAAATCGGCCTAGCAACAAACAATAATAAAAGGCAAAATTCATATTTTATTCAAATAATTTCCTGCTAGATTAAAAAATGTAACTACAAATCTAGGGGCAATAAAAAACATGTAGAAGTATAGAGATCCAAGTGCTGGCAGTGGAGTATGAGTAAAGACACCCCATCTCACTTTCAGGGTCAAACATTACAAGAAATTTAAGCTACATGTTCATGTAATATGGAGAATGCAACACACCCAAACCCATCGAAAAAAATGCGGAAACAGAGCATTCTTAGGCCTTCCATATGTATTCCAGGAGGCCTTCGAACGATACTATGTTTTGTTCTCTTTTCTAGTCTTTTTGTATTGATCGTCTACACTTCTCATATATCGTACTCGGACTTTGTCCTCACTTCTTTCGGCACTGAATCCAATGACCGAATTGTTTTTCCTCGTTACATCAAAAATCAGATATCTTATATGCAATCCCAGTTTGGAATTCTGTTAGAGCAGTTACATACTGAGAGCTCTGAATCAAAAATTCTTGTGAAATTTTCAGATCAACTACTTAGAATCGCTGTGTCATTGGACAGGCTTGCTGAAAGTCTCTCTCGTCATTACAGCAATGTCCCAGCTATTGGAAAGGACATAACTAAAGAGGATGAATATTCGAGCACGACTGAGGAAGATGAAGATGAAGAAGAATCACTACATGGCAAGGTCTTTAACTCTGCAGAGCTCCAAAACTACACTTCGCCTAAACCAAACAGGCCTAGTGGGAAAAAGAATTTTCTTGGCTTGGAATCAGTTTATCCATCTATTGGACAAGGTTGTGCTCGACTGGCCTCTACCCTAGACCGTTTCATGACTTACAAGGCATATGATATTTGCCCCGATGATTGGGACTTGGCTCAGAAGCTTATGATCAGTGGTTGTGATCCATTACCTAGAAGGAGGTGTTTTACAAGGACACCACCGCAATATGATAAGCCATGTCCATTAAATGCCTCTCTCTGGACTCAACCTCAGGATGTTGACATTTCCTGGAGCCGTTACAAATGCAAGAACTACCGGTGTCTTGTATCCAATGGAACAATAAACAACAGAGGCTTTTATAAATGCTCTGACTGCTTTGATCTTACTAAACGAGGATGGGATGGTCAAAGGGACAAAGACATTTCAGCAGAATTCTCCATCGATGAAATCCTGATGTTAAAACCTGGGGAAATTCGAATTGGCCTGGATTTTAGTCCCACAACTGGTACTTTTGCTGCATTAATGAAGGAAAAAAATGTCACCATTGCTTCTGCTACGATGAATTTAGGAGCCCCTTTTAGTGAAGTGATTGCATCAAGAGGCCTCTTGCCATTGTACATATCAATTGGCTCAAGATTGCCTTTCTTTGACAACACCTTGGATATTGTTCATTCTACTCTCTTCTTGGATGGATGGATTGGTGTAGAACTTCTTCAGTTTGTTTTGCTCGACTGGGATCGAGTTCTTCGACCCAAGGGACTTCTTTACGTTGATCGTTTCTTTTGCAAGAAAGAAAACATGAAAATGTACGTAGATGAATTAGACAGAATCGGGTACAAAAGGCTATTATGGAAAGTTGTGCCAAAGATGGATAAATTAGATGACGAACTCTTTCTTTCCGCTGTCCTGGAAAAACCAGTTAGAGGCTAAAGTTCATTAAGATGTAAGATGATGTATCTGTGAACATAATGTGTTCACTTTCATTTCCAATTGGGAAAATCCTTTCTCTCTCTTATGAAAAAGCAATAGGACTGATTTGGAATTCACAACATAAATAGAAGTAGCTCGTGAAGATTGTTTACGAGGATTATGTATATGTCAACTAAGCTTCTAATTCAACAGTGCTTGTTAGCTAGCATAAAAACTTGGCATGCATAACACGTTCGATGAGGCATCTGATTTGGAGACGTGCTGCATTGGATCCCGGTGTAGTGAAATGTGGGCAGGCTATGAAGGGATCGAAGAATTTATATGCCCGACCAACACCCTATTACATTTTTCATATAGTTTCAGGTGCACAAATTTGAACATTGGTGGTCATTTCTTAAGGTGAATTGTACAGTATTGGAAAAGTAAAATGAAGCTAAAATCCTCTCTTCAATATTGTCTAGACCTCTTACCGAACATACTTTGAATGGTCCTACTTACCATTAAGTGTTAGTAAAGTCACTTCCAATTTTTTCTTCTACTCGTATAACATGATTTGCTACTACTTTATATTACATTGATCATAGATTTTTGAGTTTGTAGTATTACTAGAGCTGTTAAAGTCTAGTTCTAATGACTGTCTCCAACTAAGCATCAATATTCGCTCACTTCTTTATACAAAGCCTGCTGACTTTTTAGCCTGTGCAGCTGACCTGACCTTAGATGAGGTTAAGCATCTTGCCTAATTGAAGCACACTGAGGGAGTGTCTGATTAAGCTTCCCGTAAAGACCCCCCCCCCCCCCCCCCATCCCACCCCCAAGGTAAACTGTCCTATATTGTAGGTGTCTGCAAAAATGTAGAACAAGAACAATTTGTCAAATGCTACATTCTGTGAATACATCATGGTAAACAGATTCAAATTTGAGATGTTGCTTGGATTACTGGATATATAATCATTGAATCATCCAGTACCTCAGTTCTTTGTTTTCAAAATTTCCAGTACTATCAAAACTTGGAAATTCATCACCACATTACAACGGCAAACAGAAGTAAAAAACATAATAATGTTGAGATAGAAACTCGACTTGGATGAGCAGAATTTGGTAGAAACGGATAAGTATCCGGTGCTGGCAGCATGCATTCTTCACCGTTGAAATATACTTTCCTGGGGAATGCCCATCCTTGCTTGAAAGAGAAGGTGTTCTTGTCCTTCTGCATAAGAACTTCCGACTGCACATTCCCAGATGGCCCAGCTTCCATCAGCAGGTCATTGTAGAATTTCATGCCATAAAACATTCCGGTGTCGTCTGCACATATCAGATGTACATGTTTTTAGCGCACATTCATGTATTGTTTTACCAAATATCTCAGACGAGTTTATTAACTTACTGATGGATGCGTAGGGAACCAGAGGCTTGTAATCGAAGCTGAAAAGTTGAGTCACATTGTTCAGATTTGGATGCTGTACAACAAGAGTCCATTGTGTGTAGTTCATTCTATAGTTAAAATTAGTTATCGCTATCTTCACCCGCCAGTAGTCCTTGTAATTGACCTTAACGTGCCAGTGCACCCGGATTGGGCACATATGGTGCGTGCACTGTAAAAGAGGCGTGTTATCTTTTCTCGGAGTGTTTATCCCGACCATACTAAGAAGTTTTGAGTCGCTCCTGCATACATAATAACCAGTTATTCAACTCATTTTACACGAAAAATATATAAAAATTAATATGATAAATAAAAATAAATTGCTTACTTAACGCATTTGTTTTTGTTTTCGCAGCCACAAGCACAAGAAGGGCAAGAAGTGATTGTTTCGTTGTAGAACGACGAAAATGAGACACAACAGCTGGGGTGCTTCCGGGCTAGAAACTGTGAATAGGTACACGTCACATTCCATGTCACTGCATTGAAGTCATGTTCAAAAACTGATTGAAACACTGTTAAAGAAGAAAAAGAAGCTAAATTTTATATATTATAGGGATACTGTTAGTCACCTAACTTATTGCGTTGCTTCACTTTGGTTACTAAACTTTTTTTTTTTGTTCAAAATGAGTTGATGAACTTTCATTTTGGTTTCTGGTCAGGTACTCAAATCTACTGAATTAAGAGAAATATTGATTTTACTAACTAAAAATATAACATAGAATGGAAAATGTTTATGCATTGTTTTTATCGTGCAGCTTGGCAAAATTTGTTAATATTTTTCTGTTATTTTGTTGGAAAAATGCAACCAACTAATCCAACAAGACGCAATTTTTACAGAGCTGGAGTTTAAAAATAATGTACTAAAAGATTTTCTATGCCACGCCTTATTTGTCATTAACTAAATTAGCGTATCTGTTAATTCAGCAATGTCCTAGGTGAAACGAAAATGAAGTTCAGTGACTAATTTTGAACAAAGAAAATGTTCGGTGACCAAAGTGGAACACTGCTGGTGGACTAACAATGCTTTTCAACCCTAAATTATAACATCTAGTCATAATTAAGACTGCGTTCCAAACATGTCAGTATATAAAGAAACGAGACTTACTCAGGGCCTGAGTCTTCCTGCGCCGATCAGTTGTGAGGAAATTGGTTGAAGGCACAACTTTGGCAGGACCACAAGTGTAGCCTGGTCCAGGACCTAACAAGGTGAAGTTCTTGGGAAGCTTTACAGTCTTGTTCGAGGTACCAGCTTGGCCAACACTAACTTGGAAGGCCGAGATGGAAGCCTGTGGATCTTGGCCCCACGAGGACATGACTCCACCTTTGCAGCAGTTGCTGAATTGCTGATTGTAAGGAACTCCAGGGAGCAAGTCCACCACAGTTGGAGTCTTTTTGCAACAATGTGGTATGTTACCTTTGAACTTGGAACAGTCCCCTTGTTCTGTGGTCTGTGCTCCAACCATGGACCATATTACTTCTTTCTTAGCCCATGTCCAGCCCAGTGTCCATCCTGGGCTCATGATGTGCCGGTACATTTGGAAATTGTTCATCGTCACAACAGCCTAGGAAAAAATATATCATGAACATTTCTGTAATCTTTTTAAGTAAATGAACGCCATTTTTCACAAAAAATTTAAATGGAGGCCATTTTGCACGTTCGCCTTAATCTCTTTCTATTGTGACTTCGAAAGGTTCAAAAGGATTTGTATACAAAATTCAGTACATACCACATAACCATCTGGTGTCCATGACATTATATCCCATTTGATTGTTATGTTCCCATTTGGATCCAAAGGATCATAGGAAGCTGCAGCAACCAAAAAATAAACTAGTAAAAATTTAAAACCAAAAATAAGTAGAATTAAGAATCCAAAATCAGTTTGATCAAGAATACAAGTTTACCTGCACAAGAAAAAAGTACACATAAGAACAAAGCTGTAATAAGAAATCTCATTTTCCCTCAAATAACGTTCTCAAGTTTCACGCATATATTGAGTAAGAATGGCAATACTTCGGACTAATATTATGTCAAAACTTTGTGTTTTCTAACAAGAAAAATGTGTGTAGAGTTGAGGGTTTTGGAGAATTTGAGATGTTCTACCTACTGGTAGTTGCATGCTGGTGATACAAGTCACTTTTGCAGTGTTATATAACTGATGGAATTTCTGTTTCTTGAAGCAAAAAACTGTGGAATTTAAGAATAGGCTGGATGAATTTTGAATTGAAGACAACAACATTCTAACAGTCATTTGTAGAGAAAAGTGACTTGATTGGACTAGTGAACAAAATTTTAGTATTTTTTCTTCGTGAAATCTGGTCGACCAGTGTTATCTAGTCCAACGTATATACACCCATGCCCTCCTTAGGTGTTTTTTTTTTTTTTCTTAATTGAGAATAATATGGATGGAAACCACCCACTGGGAACTTGCTTTGATCGTAAGTCACAATTTTATGACTTCCATTCCATTTATTCTATGACGTTTTTATTTAAAACCGCGCTAGATCTTAGTATCACAAATCACCATCATGGTAGATCATTTTTTCACCTATAGAGCAAATGTATGATAGTTGTAACTTTCTTCAGAGATAATGTTCTTTCCAATAATGTGTTGTAGAAATTAAGGGAGAAAAAAGTTTAGTTCAAGTGTTCCAGCCAGGGAGTATGAGTTAGGGTTAAGCAAAGATAGAGGGATGGCTCTGAACAAAGCTGTGCGTCCCCTTCAAACCCCAACCCCACCAACTGTACGTGTTCAACTAACTTGAATTATAGCTTTATGGCACGTCTGGTTAACAATATTAGATTGTGCTTTCTTTTCTTATTGATGCATCGCGGAACAAGGAATTTAAGCGAAAATCTTAAAAAAGTAATTTTTGGAATCCAACAAATTATAAAAATAAACTCACGAAAATTTTATTAATGTAAGATGATAAAAAACAATGAGATAACTCTTTATTTATAAGGGTTACATGAAAACTTATTTTAATAGGACTAAAATTTAAAAAGAATTTGAAATAAACTAAATGACAAAAATAGCATTAAAACTTAAAAAATTAATTGAGTCCTAAACGAACTCGAATGGCCGAAATTCATTGTACATCATGGCAAAGCGATGAGTTTTACTCGTATCGTCGTCCTCTTTTCAGAATGATATCATGGACCTAAATCGAAATTTGGATATTCCCTCGGCACTATTACTTTTTCTCCATTTTGATCAAATTCTTTTTCCATCCTTCAACAATATGTTCAACATCAAATATTGCAACATTACTAACAAAAGATGATATGTGTGATCTCCAACAAAAATATAAAGCAATAACCAGTTTACTTATATCTAACTTTAAAATAGTTATCACCCTTTCCCCCACACATTGAAATATCATCTCTTATCTCTCAACATTTACAAACAGATTTCTCTCTCTCTCAGCTAATGTCAACAACTACCACCGTTGACTCCGGTCACCCCAAAAATCATATGTAAAACACACTGGTGAACTGGATCTCGCTCAATGTGGATTTGAGGAAGTGGTGGTGGTTGCTGGTGCACAAAATTTTTTGCTTCTTATTTATTGTTCGATTAATTATCACGTTCTTATTCTTTTTAATATGAAGTATAGTTTATGAATAGTACTTGTATATTAATCAATTATAAATAATTTGTTATTGCTCCTGAAATAGTACAACATTATAATTAATATTTTTGAAAAATATTACTTGCTCATGGAGAGCATAAATTAATATTCCAGAAGAATATTGACATATTACTCTTGAAGAAGCAATAATAAAATATAACGTGCTCTTAAAGTAACACATGTTTCGAAAAACATATTACTTTAAATTAGTATTTATCTCTGAAGGAAAACACATAACTTATGTCATGTTGATATTAACTACTTGATTAATTATTGTACGATATTTAATCATATTTTTCGAGATCAATTGTATTTTATTTTATGGTGAAGTTACTTAAATA
>CAIGRN010118488.1:0-23312 GCA_903798345.1 Fraxinus anomala
GAAGAATTGAAGATGATAATAGAATAAAATGAATGAATGATAATTATGATATTGTTGAATGTTGATAATTTGTAAATTATAGAGAGTGAGGTAGAGAATGAGAGTATTGGTGGGAAAAATGTTGATTAAGAGGTGGGTATTTATAAAGAAAAAAATTAAGAAAAAAATTAAGTAATTTTCAGTGACCAAAACAGTCGCTGAATTTAATTCAGTGACCGTTTTGGTCACTGAATAACATTTTTAGTTTTTTTTTTTAAAAGCCCACGAGCCGCTCGATTTGTCGAGCTGCTCGTAAACAGTACGAGCCGAGCGATCGAGCCGACGAGCCGCTCAGCTCGATTGCCACCACTAACCTAAAGACCTACTCAAGGAGGTAAACATACACTCTTACCTTTAAGGGCAACGTGAGCAATTCAGTTCATCAATTTGATATGTGAATTCACTCTTTTTAACCCAAACCTTCCTATAAAAAGAGATTATGTTAGTCAAGTAATTCATCATTTCAGTCAAGTGACTAATTTAAATAGTTAAGAACCCAACATGAGTAGTGATGTCGTGTTTGTTGTTCTTAAACAAGAGCTTACGATACCTAGGTCTTATGTAACCTAACTCACCACAGTCGTGACACGTGGGGATGAACCTACGGGTAACTCTAGGTTTCAAGTTTTGGACCTCTGGTTGAGGAACCCTATGTTGGACAAATGATCCTGTGTCCTAGCACTCCTATACTCTTGGTCTTGGTAAAGGCAGGTACAAAGGTGGTTTTAGAAGATGTAGCAACATGATAACTTGTTTTATTGTAACCTAAACCTCTCCTACTACTAGCTGGTTTGTTTGATTCTAGGATGTTATCAAGCTTTTTAGATCCACTTAAAAAAGAGCGAAGATGTGCATTAGATTTCTCAAGATCACCAACGAGAGTCTTAACCTTATTTTCTTGGAGCTCATTCTCAACCATTAACTTATTCACACAACTAGTTGACTCCACAAGTTTGACCACTTGTCTCTCATTTTCTAATTCATGATTATGTAGTTTCTTAGAGGCAAAGCTATTTACCTTTTTTAACTTAAGACTCGCTTCAAACAGCTGGTCATAATCCTCATATTTATCCCTTTCATCATCAAATCCTTCCCATGAAGGGTCAAATTGTTCTAAGTCATCAACTCTCTCATTCTCCTCCATATGTTCTCTTAACTACAGAAATGAAATCCATATAATTCAAACCCTCCTTGGTATTGAAATTCTCATTTTGATCATCAGAGCTAGACTCATCATCATTGAAAGTGACATTTATAGCTTTACCTAGGGTTTTCTTATATCTTGAGCACTCAAATCTATTATGTTAAAGCCCCTAACACTCATTACACCTAACAAATTGAGACCTCTTCTTGGCATCCCCAATATCTTTCTTCTTTCGTTTATCATTCATGTATTTACTAGAGTCACATTTAAACTTCTCAAAAGGTATCTTACTGTTCCTAAAGAATTTTTTGAATTGCATAAAAAAAAAAGCAACCTACTCATCTTTTAGAGTATCTTATCAGCCTTATCACCGGTCTGTTCCTACGCAGTGTTGAAAGCTAAAGACTTATTTTTCTTAGACTGAGGTATGCTAAGCTCATAGGTTTGGAGAAACCTTACAAGTTCTTATATATTTACCGCATCTAAGTCTTTGCTTTCTTCAATAGTAGTGACCCTAGGTCTAAACCTCTAAATAGGGATCTTAGAACTTTTCTCAAAAGGTGTAATATGAGGAATTAAAATCAAACGAACAATAACATGCAACAAGTCACAAATTGTTGTATCTAGATGAATTTTAAAGTCAATTAAATCCTAACAATCAATCAAGCATAAATATCAAAATAGTAAAATAATCAACACCAACATTTGGTTACGAAGAAAATCCCTTCAAGAATTCTTCAAGAGATAAAACCTTTGGACAATCCTTGCCAATAAAATATCTACTAAAAAAGATTTGACTTACAAAATTGGTCCAGACAAAACTAAATTTTAGTAGACTCTAACCCCCAACTGTAATAATCGAAGAACTTCACGATTTTGCACTCCAACACCAGGTCCAGAACCTTTGGACTTTTTTTCTTCTCATTGATCACCAAGAACGAACTCATTATTTACAAACTGGAACTCTAGTCAACTTTCTAGATTTTTCAGATCTTTGAAGGCTATTTAGTAAAGAGTTTTCTTGGTGTTTTGATATTTGGGAATTTTGATGTTTTGATTTTATGGTGAGGCAAGAAATATTTAGATTGTGTAATAGTCTTCAAAACTTTGTTCTTTTTAATGAAAAAAAAGAGGCTCAACACACAATAGGAACGAACTAGGGCTCGTGTATTTATAATATAAAGTATTCAAGGGTGTTTGGAATTATAAAATACGTTGAAAATAGTGACTAGGGTTTGGCCAGTTAACACTGCTCGAGCGGTCATGTGTCGCACAATGAGCAGTAATATCACTGAAAAATAGCTTGAGCGGTCAGCGAGTGATTTTGTCTCGTCTTGATTTTCTTGAATTGACTTTAATATCTTCCAATGACACTCCCAACCCCCAACACTTAACCCTAATTACAACTCGATGAATTGACATTTTGACCACAAACTTTGCCAATTTGTTTTGGACCTAACAAAATCCACTTTGGATATGGATCACAAATGATTTATTTCCTATTAGACGATTATATTGACTCCTTAGTTTCTAATTATTGTACCACATTTTAATTGCATTAAATATTTTCAATCTATGCTCACTGTTGTACTTATCTTCCAAACTTTTATTGTCACTTTAACCATGTGATTCATTCTCATAATTATCATATATTGGCACATTAATCATTTAGGGCATGCATTTTCTACTGCAAAACAAAATTAATCCCAACAACAATAAAATTATTAAGTACACACTAAATAAATAAATATATATATATATATATATATATATATATATATATATATATAGCTTACTATTATTAAGAAAATTAATCTACATATGAATGGAAACATTCATGACTTTTTTTATATTAAATAAATTTAATAATATTTAATTTAATTAATAGAAATCATATATAAAGTCAATATGCAAGGCATTATCTCGGGTAGTGGAGCCTTGAAGGAGTTTTTATTTGCAAATTACCATATTTTATTTATCTAAGAATGAAAGTCAAGGTTTTTACTAATTCAAAATCCACATTGCATAATGAATTACAAATTGGCATTCCCAGAATTAAAAAAACGTCCAATTCATTCCCTCCCAATCACTACTTTATTGTTTTGACCTTTCTATAGCTAAATTATTTTTCCTAAACTTCAATCCTACACCACACCGAAAGGAGAGTACGAGAGTTATTGATACTTGAAACTATATAATTCTTCGGGCTTTTCATTAATTTTGAGGTTAGCATTCTGTATTTGTTTTAAATTATGCTATGTAGTCTCACTGGAGTTACAACCACAATCTAGTTGACACTAGATGATAGGTTAAATGAAAAGTAGAATTAAATGACTTATTTAATTCATATATTGGCGTCCAATATATATATATATTACATATAAAGAAAAAGAAATCTAAAAATGAACCCACGTGAATTTGTACACATTTTGTTGTAAGTTATCGAGATTCAATTGATATGATTTTATAAGTTGAGATTTATACAAATTATCTATTGATAATATTTAGAACATGGAGACATTCTAGCTTATACGTGCTTATATAATCTTCTAGAATAATTAATAGTGTATATTCATAATTTATTGATTTATATTATATGGTTAATGTGAAATGAGGAAGTAAATGAACCTTAGCATATAATCCTATTTTCACCACCTGCGTGCCACGTTGTTTATTGCATGCTCCAGTTTAAAATGTTATTTAATTTATTGTATTTTCTACCAAACTTTATTGTTCAAAAATTAACCATCTCCATTTTTTTAAAGAGATAAAATTGTGTGATTTTTAATATCATTTTCTTTAAATTATGTTTATGCCACAAATATTTTAATGTCTTTTAAGAGTTTAGTCTTTTTATGGTTCAAAATATCTATGTTATAACATGTTTGACTTATTTGATCCGTCTATGTAATATATTACTAAATATGTAATTGTATATTTACAAGTTACAAATAAATATGTTAAAAAAAAAGGATTGATATTCAAGGATATATCTAAATGATTAAAATTAAGTGAGTATGTTGGAATTTTTTATTAAATGGTAATGATTTAGGACTCTTGAGCAAGTTCATCTTGTGGACCGTTACAAACATGAAACATCTATATCTTCTATGCTAAAAGTAAACTGTTAAGGATTTCAGGTAAGTAAACCTTCAATTGTCTTCATGTTTATGTTACTTTATTAAATGTTTAAACATGTTACTAAATTGTTATTATGTGAACTTGACATTTGATTCATCACGCTTTATGTCATTTATGTTTTCTTGACATATTCATGCACGTCAATACATCTATAAACATACATGAAGTTTTAAGAGATAAAATATTTCCAATTGTTAATGAGTCAATGAATGTTAAAAAGATATATATCCCGAATGCTTTTATTACAAGAAGTATATTTATGCCATTAAAGGTGTGAATGGGAAATGGGGCATTGTGGACCGGCACATACGATCAATGTTCAATGATAATGTTAATGTTAACCCTTTTTGCGATATTACCAGTATGATCTATCGGGTTTTAAATAATAATTGCTCACTACGTTCTGATTAGTTAGGTGATACATCAAAGTGAGCTCACAATGTTAATTTCAATATTAACGTTGAGGTTTTTTTTTTTTTTAAGAAATGAATGAAAAGGGAATACATATTAAGAAATGATTTTTATTTTAAGGTTAATGCATATGCATATCATAAGCATGCATCGTATGCATAGGTTTGCTTAGTGAACATTAACGCATTCCACGTTATCCTTTCCCACTTACAGATGATGAATGACAGATAATTCGAGATGACGACTTGTGACAACACATACTCAGTATCATCACGATTAAATATTGAGATTGTTTTGTAAATAAAGTAAACATTTAATTCGATTGGCTTATATTTTATTATAGTACATATTACTTTCATAAATAAAGTCATTGATGTTTGTTATGTTAAAGAAAAAAATCAAATCATTTTCTATTTAATATTTTAAGAAATTATTTATTAATTATCATATTTTTTCATTGTCGATAATTTACGTTCAAAGTATCCGTTAGAAGAGCATAAACAAACTGATGTGAACCCACATAGTAATAGGAACTTCGGAACCCTCAAAAGATTGAAACGAACCCCAAAAATGCTAAAATTAGAGTTTGAAACTTGATCCAATGATTTATTGAATCAAGGAACCAATGTGATTGATAAACCTTGACCCCGTAATTACAAAATCATGACCTTGCTATAAGTGTTGAACGCCATAAAGAGTATGAATCTTTAATAAGTTCTAATTGAATTCAATTAAGAACAAGTAGAAAGCAAATCTTGCTTTATTAGTTTTCTCAAAATAATGGTTAATTTACAATGAAAAAATGAGGTCATGTATATAGAGAACTCATAAAAGCTGCAAGAAAACTGAAATACTACTAGATAACATCAAAATAATAGCGTTTGATTAAAACCGAAAAACTAAATTTGGATTCAATTGGAAAGCGTTGCAACCACATGGTTACATTGGTTGCAACATCATGGAAGAAACTTTTTTTGTCTCGAGTTGAAAATTTTGATTCTCGCAACCACACTAAATTAAAGCATTGCGGCCGTATGGCTTTGTTGAAAGCCTTCATCTTCCTTTGCTTGAATCAAATGCATCAAGGTTGGTTTATATTTCATGCACAAATTGAAACTTTGTGTATTGCTTGTTGCATTCAAACTCTCGGCTCACGTAGCTTGAACAAGTAATTGCATGGCTTCCTTGATTCTCTTTGCTCTTAATCTTGTAATTAGTCCTTCTTCAACGTGCAACGGATCCTTGCTAATTTTCATTCCATGGTTCTCATGATTACATCCCTCTTCAAAAGGATTTGACCTCGAATTTTCACCTGTATTAAAGAAATAAAGATCAATAACATTGAAAGTAGTATATATGTTATACTTATGGGAAGATCCAATTTATAGGCATTATCATTACTTTTTAAGCACTTGGAGTGGTCTATCTCCTCTAGGATGCAATTTAGACCTCCTTGGGGCCAGAAAGCGTTCTTTTCTCATGTGCACCTAAACCCAATCACCTAGTTCAAAGGTTACATGATTCCTTTCTCATTAGTTAATGTTCGATCTTCTTCTCAATTTGAAGGCGAACCTTCTCATGGATTGACTTTACCATTCAACCTTTTTTCCCCATCTTGACTACCTCTTTCATCAACAGATAAATGAATTAAATCCAAAAAAGTTAGTAAATTAAAACCATACACAATTTTAAAAGGCGAATAAGAAGTAGTAGAATGCAAAGCCATATTATAAGCAAACTCTATAAATGGCAATCAGTTCTCCCAACTTTTCAAATTCTTGTTAATTATAGTGCGCAATAGTTAAGTTAATGTTCTATTAACTACTCCAGTTATCCATCTGTTTTTGGGTGATATCACAACTTACCCCCACAAAACCTTCCAAGAGTGACTAAAGAACTTAACATCTCTATTGGACGCAATATTCCTAGGTATCCCATGGCGTCGCACTATTTTTCTAAAGAACAAGACAGCTATGTTCGTGACATCATTATTTTATGAGATGAAATGAAGTGTACCATCTTACTAAACCTATCCACCACAAATATGAAATCTCTGTCATTTTTAGTCTTAGGCAATCTTAGCACAAAGTCTATAGACACATCAACCCAAAATTCACTAAGAATAGATAAGGGTGTAAACAAACTTTGTGGTGGAACCTTATAAGACTAAGCCTTTTTATATGTAATGCGTCTACTACAAATTCAATTAACATATTTTTCATCATAGGCCAATAAAAATACTCATGCAATATCTCCAAGGTTTTCTTAATACCAAAATGTCTCATTATACCTCCAATATGTGCTTTACGTACTAACAATCCACGCATAGAACAATTAGGCATACATAACTTATTTACTTTAAACATATATCCATCATACTTATAAAATTTATTAATTGTAGCATTTTCATACGTGTCGGGGTGAGTTAGGTCGGTCTTGTCAAAATTCAAACCCAACCTTACATGATCGGTTTGATATAAAGCCAAACCAAACCAACCCGTGCAAGGGTTGAAACCCAACCAAGTTTTGGTCGGTTTGGGTTGGCTTGGGTTGTGCTAGTTGGTTCACCAAGTATCTATAAAAAACCTAGCAGCAAATTGTTCCAATAGCAGCTCAAACATTCATAAAAGTAGACCCTAAACATTTTACATTGCAATCAAAGTTCCAACTCACAAGTGACAATTTTCCCCAGCCCCAGTAGCCTTTTTAATATTTAAACTGGAAAAATAGGCAATGGGATAAAACTTTCAATGTTGCATAACACCACGATAAAAAGAAGCAACAATGTATGATCAAAATTCATTGAAAATATATAATAATGTGTCTAAAAATAGCACAGGTAACAGAGACTCTTAAAAATAAATTTTAAATATAAAAACAAATTACGGACCCGATGATCAGGAATGAGCTAGAGACCCATAATTATTTGGACCGAAAATATAATTTGGACTGAAAATACTATTTAAGGAAAATGGCAACCAACTTGGGCGATTTGATCGGAAATAGAGTCGCCAACAGGATAAAGGCTTCAGCAATGGCATTTGGCGAGAAAAAATGAGAGGCAGAGAGTGTTCAGGTTTAGAGCTTCACTGCTTCAGCTTTTGAGTGTATAGGATTTGAGTGGAATGCGAGTTTTTATCTTTTTATTTTTTTTTAAAAAAAATTAATTAGGCGGGTTGGGTTGGGCGAGTTTTATCGGTTTTGATAAATCAAACCACAACCCGACCCATAAAAGTAGCAAAAAATCGAACCCACTTAAAAATAAGCAAAAATCGACCCAAACCGTTCGATTCGGTTCGATTTTGGTGGGTTAGTTTGGGTTTTCCCCACCCCTACATACATGCTCTTAATATATTCAAACCCAAACATTTTGGCGCTTAAAGAATTAAAAAGTTTATACCTCATTAATAATGCATCAGCAACTATGTTTTCTTTACCTTGTTTATACCGAATTATATAAGAAAATGTCTCGATAAACTTCATTCACCTCGCATGCCTCTTGTTTAATTTACCTTGGCCCTTTAGATGTTTTAATAACTCATGATCAGTCTGGATCACAAACTCCTTCAGTCATAGGTAGTGTTGCCATGTTTTCAAAACTCGAACAAGTGTATAAAGCTTTTTGTCATATGTATGATAATATAAAGTTACCATGCTTAGCTTCTCACTGAAATAAGCTATCGGTTGCCTATTCTGCTTTAAAACAACTCCAATTTCTATACCTGATTAACCACATTCAATCTCAAATTTGTTGTTAAAATTAGGTAGTGCTAAAACAGGTGCAGAACATAATCTATCTTTAATGATTAAATGCATTCTCCTGGTCAATGCCCCAATGGAATTCAAAACTTTTTATTTCACAATCTCAATGAGTGGTGTGGTGAGTGTACTAACCTATAGAAGGTAGCTAAACCATGAAAGTTTCTTACCTCAACTATGCTTTTAGGTATTGACTACTTCTTGATGGCTTTGATTTTCTTTTCGTTTACTTCAATACCTTTTGTGCTAACAACATAATCAAGAAAAATAAATTTTTTCATGCAAAACGTATACTTTTAAAATTTAGCATAAAGTTATTCTTGCTTCAAGACAACAAGCACATATCTCAAATGCTCAATATGCTCATCTAAATTTTTCCTATGCACTAGGATGTCATCAAAGTAAACTACTATGAATGCATGCAAAAATATGGTTCATTAATCTCATGAAAGTGTAGGTGCATTAGTAAGTCTAAATTGCATAACTAACCACTCATACAATTTATATTTAGTATTAAAAACTGTTTTCTATTCATCTCTTTCTTTCATCCTGATTTGGTGATATCCACTCAAAGATTAATTTTATTAAAGATACACATCCATGCAATTCAGCAAGCATATCATCTAACTCAGGTATGGAATGACGATACTTTACCGTTATACTATTGATTGCCCCTGTAATCAACACACATTCTCCACGTCCCATCATTTTTACTTACAAGTAGTACTTGTACAACGCATGAACACATCCTTTTTCACATATTCTTTGTCTCATCAAGATTACTTCTATAAGTTGGCCGATTTAGAATAACAACTTCACGTATAAAGTTAATTTGATGTTCAATGTCTCGAATGGGTGGTAACCCATTAGGCATGTCCTCAGAGAAAAGTATTCAAATTCCTACAATAAAGAAATAGCCAAACTATGGAGGAATTGGTTAGTTTCCTCAAAACTAAAGAATGATTCTTTATAAACCGAAAATATCAAAGGTTGGTTTTCCACTAAGCCTCTGTTTGGGCTACATTTTTTGCCCAAAAATATAGAGGAAAAAGAGACGTTGGAATAGTATCTTTGCCATTTCAGTACATGTTTGCAGTGCATTTAGTGACTTACAATATGCATTTTGCCAATTTTACCCTCACACATACCAATTGTGCATCCACTTTTTCCTTGCAATTGGGCAAAAAGGGAAATGTGGAATAAATTGAAATATACAATCATTACATGTGCACTGTGTGAACAGTGCTTGAAATGACAGGAAAATTCATTTTTTTGGTGAGAATGTGCACCAAACGTAGGTTTAGCCTTCTTTATTTCACTTTTAAAAAGTTACTTTTGAGAAGACTTTCTTTCTTTTCTTTCTGTGGCTCCACTTTTTATCATTAATTTCAGTCACCTCACTATTTTTTTTCTCTTTCTTTTTCTTTTCTTCCCCATCTCTCAATTTCAATTGATCCCCAATAGACCTGTTTTGATGTTAACGAAAATAAAAGTAATTGATTTTTCATCTTTCACAAAGCTGTACCTATTTTTATACTCATCATTTATCATCTTTCTATCATACTGTTATGATTTTTCCAACAAGATATACACAGCATGCATAGGAACCATATCACACATCACCTCATCATTAGACTTTCCAATAATAAAGCTCACCAAGACTTGCTTATTAACCATGACCTCTCCACATTCATTCAACCACTGTAACCTATAAGGTTTAAAATATTTAACATAGACAAGCCGAATTTCTCTACAAGGGTAGTACTAGCTATATTGGTACAACTCCCCCCCATCCCATCTATAATCATACCATATAGTTTGTTGTTGAGATAACACCTAGTATGAAAGATGTTCTCTCTCTGCTACTCCATATCATCCACCTTAATTTGTGTACTAAGAGCACCCCTAACAAGTGTTTTACCTACTAATGGGTACTTTACTCAATCACCATCACTAATATCTTTCAAATCGAGCATCTCATCATTATCACTATCACTCACCACTTCTCACTTGTCATGTAAGATCATTTTTCTTTTGTTTAGGCATTGAGATGCAAAGTGCCCCAAACCCAAGTATCTAAAACATTTGATATTCCTATTCTTAGAAGGTTGGGAATCTCACTTGGGGTTTTTTTTTTGTTTTGCTAGCTACTTCTTCTTTTCCCCTTGGTGGTTCGGTCTTAACTTTGAAACAGTCCCATCATTTTTATTAATATCCCACTTCGATTTCCAAGACGATTAGAACCCGAAGAATACATAGCTACTCTTTTTTTTAAAAAACTTTCTCTCCACCTTCATAGCTACATGTAACATGTCCTTTAACTCCACATAATGTTGTAACTCTACTATATTGACTATATTCCTATTTAAACCATTCAAAAATCTTGTCATTATGGCCTCTCAATCCACATCAACATTGGCCCTAATCATAACTACCTACATCTCCTTATATTAATTCTCAAAACTCCTTGAACATTGGCTAATGCTTTGTAGGTTTGATAAACGTCTCTATAATAATGACTAGGAACAAATCACTTTCTCATGATAGCCTTTAATCCACCCATGTTTCTATAGGCCTCTCGTGATTTCTCATCCTATTTGTCACCAATTGATCCCATTATATGATTACATAATCAGTAAATTCTATCACAGTTAATTTCACATTTTTCTCCTCAAAATAGTTATGGTAATCAAAAATCAATTATTTCTTTTTCTCCCACTCCAAATACACTTCCAGATCTTTTCTACCTTAGAATGAAGGAATTTTCATCTTAATGCTACTCAATTTCGATCAATTTGATCTCCACCAAAGTCTCTAAGATCTCCTCTATGCCCCCTTTCACGCCTATCTCTTTTATTCCTCATCCTACCCACTTTGGCCTCTGAGATTTGGTCATCCTCATTCTCATCATCAAATTCAGCTCTAAGATCACGTCTATCTTGTCTCCTAACATTAAGATCTTCTCTAGGTTACCCCTTTGTAAGTTTGCAATCACCGTATTCTGTCTATCCATTCTATCCTTATTTTTTCCAAACACCACATTTGTTTGCTCAAACTGTTGTTGAACGTCACCAGAGCATGAATCTTTGATAAGTTCTAATTGAGTTCAATTAAGATCAAGTAGAAAACAAATCTCGCTCTATTAATTCTTTCAAAATAATTGTTAATTTACAATGAAAGAATGAGACCATTATAGATAACTCATAAAAATCCTAAGAAAACCGAAATACTACTATATAGTATCAAAATAATTGAGTTTGATTAAAACTGAAAAATTAAAATTCGGACTCTATCGAAAGCGTTGCAATCGCATGGTTATATTGATTGTGATCGAATGAAAGAAATGTTTTTGGTCTCGGATTGAAAATTTTGATTCTCGTGACCACATTGAATTAAAGTATTGCGACCACATGGCTTTGCTAAAAGCCTTCCTCTTCCTTCACTTGAATTGAATGCACCGAGGTTGGTTCCTCTTTTATGCCAAACTTGAAACTTTGTGTATTTTTGTTGCATTGAAACTCTCGGCCCACATAACTTGATAAAGTAATTGCATGATTTCCTTGATTATGTTTGCTCTTGATCATGTAATCGATCCTTCTTCAACTTGTAACAAATCCATACTAGCTTTCGTTCCATGATTCTCATCACAAATTTATATACCCTTCATATTTAAAAAATAATAATAATAAATATAAAAATATGGCAAAATATTTGTTCCTCTCTATAGCCAAAATTATATACGATAATGAATGAATGATTGAGATAACGATATGGTTAATAAAAGTCAAAAACATAAGAATGACAATTAACAAATATTAAGGACTTCTAGTACAATTAAAATGGTATCGATATATTTGCCCATTCCCATTTCCCAAAATGTAGGTTCTCTGTGAACAAAAAGTCTCGTCGTTCGGAGTCTCATCTCGCGCTATATTATCTGCCCCTAAATATCCACCACGACTCCATTTTCAGCGCTAAATTTTCTCGCTCCATTCTCCTAGATCTTCTCCATTCACAATGGTGATACTCTTTTCCTTGCACTTTTAATCTGTATCATTATCAGTTAAAAGTGCGTTTATAAATCTCTGTGAGAAATTGTTCTATAGTTTTTGTTTTTCACATTTGGTTTTGGTGTTTGATTAACGATCTTTGGAGTTTATGAAGTATAGAATGGAAATTGGAAACCATTGGTTATTTTTTTAGTTCGTTTTGATTATACGATTTCGTCCTTTTTTGATTTATAAGATTTTAGATCTGATTTATGTCGATTTTCGTTGTTGCTCTCTGAATTTCGCATTGGTTAAAGTTTGTAGAGCCTTATGATTTCTGATTGATTTACTGCTGATTTTGGGGGTATATTGAGATGATTTCGCATAAATAATTGACTCTCATGCTATTTATTTTTTAGGGAAATCATTATTATGTGGGTAAGTAACATTAAGATTATCGGACTTACCTGCTTGGTTTGTAAGGTAAATGATCGGATAATGATTTGCAATTTTTGAGGTATTTATTATAATTAATATTTAAAAGATTAAATTTTATGATTATTTATGTGGGATACAAATTTGTTGTGATTTGTGTACAATATGTCTGATCTACTATGACAGGGAACATTATTGGATTCGTTGATGCAACTGATTTGAGAGATTTTGATTTGCATTCGAATTAAATAGCACTATTTCTTCAAATGACAAAACCTCTTCCTTTTTTTGGGGGATATATGGGGGGACTTGAACATGCTTTTAGTTGGAAGATACTATTATTATTTACATTAGAGTGAAGCTATCCAATAGAACTATATTAGAGAAATTTTTATATCAAAACCTTTTTGCCTTCAAGCTTCTACACCGTGTTTCTTGTGTTCCGTTTGTGACATACACAACAAATATTTGTAACAGATTGGTTTTCTTCCTATTCAAAAAGAAAATAAATGATTGAAAGGCATTGCATCTCAGTTCTTGCTTAATATGTATCCAAACAAAGAATCTCACAAATGATGCGGAACTGCTGCAATTTTCTTTTAATTGTCTTATTATAGTCTTCCTGGTCCTGGGATCACCGCATCATAATACTTTTTCTTTTTGATTTGTTGTGTTTTAAATAGGTGTCCCTTAGAAGCTTGTTATTATCTTTTGTGTCGGCTTGTTTACAGCAATGAATTGAATCTTTCTTTTCATCATTGGAACATAACTTAACGGAAGATCCAGCAATTCTGAAACAGGCCTGCACAATATCAATTTAGTCATGTTGATACTAGTTAGATCTTGAAGCAATTAGTTTCTACATGCCAAAAGATCCCTCTCTTTTTCTTTGAACAGAGATATAACTAAATTACGTTTACAATTATAAACATCTAACAGAAAGTTCTTTTGAGATGTACAATCATCATTACTATAATCCCTGGAGCACTCTAAAAGATTCACTTTAAGTCTCTGACCTTAAAAGCTCTAGCATTTCTTCCTTCCAAAATGTTTGCTCTTCCACGTCTTTCCAATTTTGCTTCTATCATCTCGATCTTTGAGATTCCTGAATTTCATAGAACACTATTTAACTAATAGCGCATGAATTTTATATGAATTCAAAGGAAATTTTTATATGATTTTATAAATGCAAATCGCATGCAACATTAAACTAGAAGATACTCATTAGCTATGATGCACACTCTTATTAGGACGGTCAAGGACATGTATCCAATAAGCCATGTGCTCTTGTCCCATTTTTTATATATTTTTTAAATTACTAACTCTCGTGGAATACTTAAGGGACACCCATTGAGCAAGTTTCAGACATGCCGTGTGCCGTGTCCTATATTAAAAATTATAAAAATGAAAATATAATAAATAAATTTAAAATGTTATAAAGAAATTAATCTACGTGCTTGTGTCCTACTTTTTCTAAAAATCACGTGTCGTCATGTCATGTCCTCGTGTCACAACCGTGTCCCATGTCCATTTTTGTTAGGTAAATAGTTTTCTCCTTTCTCCACAATGCCATGCTGGGACTTTGACTAGGCAATAAACATTGAATTAGACGATAAATAAATTCAGATTTGGAAATAAGCCAACCTAATTTTTTCTGTATTGCTGAGATTCAATATTAAAATTCTTTGTTGATATTTGATAATAGCTTCATAACTAGTTAATTGTGGCAACAAAATAAAACAAAACGCTTCAGTTCTTTTGGACATGCATAATGTCGCCACAATCACCTCTTAATCTCTAAAAATATATTTAGTTGCCTCCCTCACTGTGATGCAATACTAGATTGTAGCTCTAGATTTTGTGGAGGTGGACTTAGAAATGCCATTTACTTGCATTATCTGCTGTTTTATCCATTCGGTTTTTATGTGATTAGTTGGCATACATGTGGATTTTCACAGCAGTTGGGTGTTTAAAGAACTGCTACTTGCCACTACTTGAGCTTTAAGTAGTAGTTATTTTTCCTTGAACGAAAACACTAATATTATTTGGAATCATCATTTGCAGTGTTTTTAACAATTTTGTTGTCTTATAAGACTGGTATTTTTAGACAGTTCCCTCTCCCTCTCGTCCTTAAAAATGAAGTGTCGCATTTCGTCATTCAGATCAAATGGTGTATCTTCTCTTTTACTTGCCTGTAGTACATATCATTCTTAAGTCATTAGAATTTATTACCATCAAATCGTTTGTGGTGCACTAAGTCAATTTCTTAGTTCCTATATCCTAACACTTGTGCGTGTAGGCTAACGCAGCGTCGGGAATGGCAGTGCACGATGACTGTAAGCTGAAGTTTTTGGAACTGAAAGCAAAAAGAACATTTCGTTTTATAGTATTCAAGATTGAGGAGGAGCAAAAACAGGTTATTGTTGAAAAGCTTGGTGAACCAAGTCAAACTTATGAGGACTTTGCTGCTAGCCTTCCTGCTGATGAGTGCCGATATGCAGTTTACGATTATGACTTCATAACTGAAGAGAATTGCCAAAAGAGCAGGATTTTCTTCATAGCATGGTAAATACATTGCCAAAAGATTTTGTGTAAATGTCAATCTCAATCACCACTTTTTTTAAATGTGCTAACTAGTGGTGTGTCTCCATTTTCTATGTACTAAGGTGTCCTGACACTTCAAGAGTTAGGAGCAAAATGATCTACGCGAGTTCCAAGGACAGATTCAAGAGGGAATTAGACGGCATTCAGGTGGAGCTCCAAGCAACTGATCCAACTGAAATGGGTCTTGATGTTTTCAAAAGTCGTTGCAGTTAAATGTTCTCCAGAGTTGCAGCAAAGTATGACGCTACATGCTCTTTGCTCAACTTGCGAGAAATGTTAATAGCTCGTGAAACTGTGCCACGCCTAAGCTATTATATTGGTCTCTAGTTGAAGTTTAACTTTGTAGTCCGTTCTTTATACCGAAAATACGTCACTTTGATCGTATTTTATGACTTCAGTTGTGGAATTTATGCTGTGAATTTCTGGATAACCGCCGTTAAGTTGGTTTCTATGTTTTGGAAATGTGTTCTCGACTGTTCTTATTCCTCTCATTCAACATTCTTGTTCCTTTCACTTCGTACATGCTAGTGTAGATGTTGGCCCCAGCCTATTGCCTTAGTAGCAAATGAGTCTCTATTCTATCTTTTGGGCACTTCGTCCCCAAGGTATAATTTCTATTGCTCCTCGGTCCTTATTGGACAACCATCCAAATGAATCGTGAAAGTTTGCTTTTCATTAACAAGAACCCCGAATTATTCCTCTCCCCAATCCACCTTCAAACTTGGTTCCTTCCTTCCCCAACTCAGCTTCAACCACAATTATTTCCTTCTCAACCAAACTTCAACCTAATTTCCTCCGACCCAACCCGTACCCTTCTTCCTTGAAGAGATGATTATCAATATGAATATGCTATAATCATATAACCTTGAATATTGACATAAAGAAAAAGTTGAAAATCTCCTCCATAAGCGAAAACCCATTAAAACAGCCAACAAAATTTGAAAAAACTGTGGTAGAATATGGACCCAACTATCTACTCATTGCATATAAGGAATTTTGAACACAGTGGAGAACTTCCTAAAATGCCTGGGATTGAGATGGGTTGGGGAGGAATAACTGAAGAAACAGGGATTGGAGATGGATTGAGAAAGAACATATATTCAAGGTGGGAAAAAAGGAATTGGTATGGCCGGCAAATAGTGCAATTAAACCCTAAGAAATCATTTCAAGATCTTTGTCGGGAAGTGAAGCAAACCTAACCTCGATAGGGTGCTTGGGATGTTGAATTAAAGAAGATTAAGGATATAATTTTATTTATTTATTGTTTTTATTTTGGTTTTCTTTTTTATTTTTTAAATTAAGAATAGGGGTATAATGGCCTTTTTGATGAAAAGCAGACACTTTTAACAGTAGTTTGGACGGTTTTTGTCCAACGAGGACTTAGATGCAACATAAATGATACTTTGGGGACATAAATGCAGAAAAGTAGAATGGGTGCTCATTTGCTACTAAGACAATATATAAGGGACTAATGCTGTAATTTCCCCTAATAAATATAGCAGAATGAATCATTATACGTCAAAAAAGTAGAATGGGGACTCGTTTGCTACTAAGACTAGATCAGGGACTATTGCTGCAATTTTCACTAATATATAATACAGAATGTATAATCTTTCACTTACAAAATTGGTATGCTCCATTGCTCTTGGCTGTAATGCCTGTGAACTGCTTTTCAAAAGAAATAAGCAATGTCAACAGAGAATTTTTCTACAGAAGAACTTCAAGGAATAAATACAATAAACACCAGTTTAAAGATTACAAAACCATCATCAAATGATGAATAAATTATTTATCTTTACAAGTCAATAATGTATAAACCTAGTCAGCAATCTCCTCAGAGGATACTGCAAGTAATTAGTCCAATGTTATGTTCTTTGTCAATCTTGTCTACTTCTGCACAACTGGATTAATGTTAAGAGTACGATTAATGTCAAAAACAATATCTTACAATCTTTTGGTGGTCCTCGATAAAATCATGACCTTAAACCTTTACAAATCCGACCCAGGATCTTTAGCGAGATCACCCACTAGTGAAGTTTGAAATGAAACTGTTATTCGCTTATCCCAAGTCGTGGCACAGAGGGACCCATCCAAGAAGACTAAACAACCTATTGACACCTAAATGCTAACCTCTAGGCAAGATGCGTCAATTGTCCACAAGCCTAACTATACAGGCGGCAGCTCAGCAACTGTCTTAAGCTTCGGTATAGACAACTGCAACTTACCTAGGTCAAGCACTCAACTGTGCCTCCTTCAAGAAGTGCCGGCTCAACAATCCCAACGTGCCTCCTCCAAAAAATTGGGCACAGTAACTGTCAATGGTGACTAAGTGAGGCGTCATGTCAGAGATGTGACATTGACATGACGGGAGCTACGACTTGTTTGTCCTTGCTCTCTCTCCTCCTAGTTACTGTTCAGTCATTTTTCCTCATAAATTTTCCATCTTACTTAGGCATCAGAGTGCTTCTAGACACCACCCTTCCCTTTCCAGTGGCCAAGCATTCTACCTCGTTGCAGAGCATGCAGGATGGATAGAGGTTTTTGGCTCATTCTATTGACAGAATATTCTAGCCAGATTCAGACGTCAACAGAAACTATGCTTCTTGTGATACACACATCATATAGATGATATTTCACCAGCAGTTAGCTGCTGGTAGGACTGAGTGATCCTGTCAAGCAAGTCTGATGAAGGCAAGCATAGGTTGCCCGAGTTAGCTTCAGACCTCGTCTATCCATATCCTCGTGCAATTTAAAAGCCTTGTTCAGTTCTCCGGCAACACAACATCTATATATTAGTAAATTATAAGCCACGGCATCAGGCTTCAGATCCTGGGTTAGCATGGATTCCCATAGTCGGAAGGCTCCTTGCAAGTCGCCCCTCCGACAACATTCATAGATAATCGTCGAGTAGCTTATACAATCTGGAAAGATACCATTATCGGTCATTTCGACTAGGACCCGAGCAGCTTCCTGAATTTGGCCAAACTTGCAAAAACCTCGAATTAGCATATTGTACGTGATGGTGTTTGCAAGAAACCCTTTAAGCATTGCCTTGTGTAGCTGCATGGCTTCCTCCATATTCCCTTCTATAGTAAGATGATCAAGAAAGCACCCATATGTGATCTCGTTAGGTATTAAGCCACTAATCAACATTTCTTTACAAAGAATCTCTGCTTTTTCAACAATACCAGCCTTGCATAAGCCATTTATCATCGCAGTGTAAGTCACAACACTTGGAAGGCACCCTTCACTTACCATTATATCCCAGTGGCTGATCGCCATTTCAAGATTTCCAGCTTTTCCATACATATCAATCATGTTAGTATACATCACACTATCAGGCTTCAATCCTTGGCTGAGCATCTCCTTGAAAATTGATATTAACAGTTTTGAATCGTTCTGTTTGAGAATCCCGTGAACAAGTATAGCATAACATATAAGATCCATGGCGATACCTCTTTTGACCATCTCACCACAAGCACTCAATGCATCCTTCAATCTTCCTTCCTTGCAATAACCATGTAATAGAGCAGAATAGCACAACTCATTTAACTCATGATGCTCTTTTAGAAGGTCATCGACAAATGCTTTAGCTTCGGATGCTCTACCCGTAGAACAAAGCCCTGTTATTAGAGGCCTGTAGGTATAGGTATCTGGTACAAGACCTTTCTTCACCATCTCATCGAGCAACTGAAAGGCCCTTGCCATGTTGCCTTCATTACAGCTCCCTTCAATCAAAACATTATAGGTAACCTCATTTGGTATAATTTTCATTTCAACCATTTCATTGAATAATTGACTAGCTTCAGCCATCATGTTTGCACGACAAAAACCAGATATAAGCGCCGTGAAAGTATGAGCATTTGGTGAAATCCCCTTTCCTGTCATTTCATGATGTAGCCTTAATGCCTTGTTCACTTCTCCTTTCTTACAGTAACCATCTATCAATGAAGTATACGTTACCACAGTGGGAGTCAATCCCTTATCATTCATTTTAACAAACAGAGACTCTGCTGCATTCAATTTTCCCAACTTGCATTGCGCACTAATCAAAATATTGTAGGGATAAACAGTTGGTTTTATTCCAACATTGAGCATTTTATCAAAAACGCTGATGGCTTCACCCATTTTCCCTCTTTTGCAAAACGAATCAATAATAATGTTGTAAGTTATATCATTTACGAGCAACCCCATGTCATTCATCTTCCCAAACAACGAATTTGCTTCATCCAGCTTCCCATCTTTACACAAAGTATGAATCGTGGCATTACAAACAAATAAATTAGGCATTGTCCCAAATCTCCCCACCTTATCGAGCAAAACATAAGCACTGCCAGCATCCCCTTTTCTTCTCAACCCGTCAACTACATTTGAAATAGCCTCTTCACTAGGAACAAGCCCCAAATCCAGCATTTCCTCAACCCACTCTCGAGCAATCCCAAACTCCTCCACTCTACACAGTCCAAGAAGCAGCGTGCAATATGTAACAACATCAGCTCCTAAACCCTTAAACCCCAGTGTTTTCTTAATATCAACAGCCTCAAAAACTCTCCCACCTTTACACAATCCATGAATCAACACATTATATATGACCACATTCAATTTGCAGTTCTTTTCGACCCAAATCATCACTTCCATCGCCCTATCGTATTCCTTCAATTCACACAAACTCCTAACCAGAGCAGTGTATACATAAACATCCGGCTGAAGTCCTGAACCCGAAAACAGCTCATCAAACAGACTTATAACCATGTTGAATTGCCTTACCTTAACCAATCCATGTAACACCGCACTAAAAGTCCTCACCTCTGGGAACACATTACACCCTTTCATTAATTTCACAATCACCACAGAATCCAACACTTTTCTATTCTGAACATAGCTTTGAATCAACAAATCAAACCCATAAGCCGAACAAAAATTGAATCTTTTATAAGAGTCAAACAAGCTTTCAAAAATGGAACTGGGATCCTCCTTTCTTTGCAAAAGGGTCTGCAAAAGCGAAGAGGCAGGCCAGTAAAAATTGGACTGGACAAGGGAGTGAACCATTATGCAAAACGACATCGTAGAATGGTGGAAGTTCCTATGCAGACCAAGAAAATTGAAAAAGCGAAGGGCTAACCTTGAATCGTGCTGATTTTGGATGATTAATCTTTCGATATGGCGGGGGTTGAGGCTGGTGGATATAAAGGGGTTGTTGAGGGCCAAATTCCAACTCTGCTTGCTCCGCACGATGTCGTTTAGCAATGCTACGAAGTTATCGTCATTGTCTTTTGATAAGTGGTGGTGGTGAGGCGGTGGAGAGGCGGCGGTGGAGGTAGAGGACGGTGCGGTGGAGGTGGGTCGGAGTTTTGAGGTGGCATTTGGGAGCCGAATGAGGGGCTTCATCTGGGTGCGAAGAATTTGGACTCCAACCCACTTCTATGGTTCATTTATCTTCGTAGCCATTGGTGGGACTCTGCGATAAAGGTGGACTGGACCGTCGGGTATTTTTATCGAGACTAGTGTAGCTCGATTCGTCATGCGAGGTGAGTCGAGCCTATCTAACTTTAATTATTATTGTTCTTTGAAAAATAGAAAATTAAGGTTGGATTTTCAACCTTTCACGCTGTCAGATTTTACGTTTTTTATACTCCTTCCGTCCATAAATTTATTTTCATTTTTCGTCATCCCAAAATAGATAATTTTTTTATTTTTCATTATATTCTTATTTAATGTGACTTGTTATCAATAAATATGAACTATTCATATTTAAACAACTATTTAATATAAGGGTATATAGAAAAAATGTAAGAAAAAATTTTATTTTTAATTATTCTTAATTATATTATCTTAATTAATGTAAAAATAGAAACAAGTATATTTTTATGAGATGGAATGAGTATTTAAAAAGTAAAACCTGTCATTCTTAGCCTATTTAAATATATGAATGATTCATTTATGAGTTAACTCATCAATATAGTATATAGAAGTACAAATCATAGAAATTTTCGTATAACTTAAAGTTGAACATTAAATGATTTAATCAGATTCAAATTTTCAGAAATCTTTTGAGTGCAACGACGTGAAGAAAAGAGCAAAGGGAGAAAAGGGGGTCAAATGTCCTACTTAAGGGACGAACGTGCTAAGCACAAGCAATCTAGAACGTTGATTTGAAGTTTGAATTTCATTCTTATGCAATACAAAAAGAAGAAAAGTTTATGGAAAAGTGAGATTGGAATAAAAAGAATAAAATTTTTGAGTGTCCATTTTCAAAAAATAAAATAAAATTGTGTCTATTTTGAGTGAAGTATGCCCAATAAGCAAAATCCATGGGCTTTGCCCATGATGTACAGTCCGTTTCAACTTTCAACCAAATTTCATCGTTTAGGATTTTGAAAACGTATTTTTCGTTATTCTGGATAACTTTCTTAGCCTCTGTTTGATATCCATTCTCACATCCTAAAAATGCATTTTTATGTCACATCAATGGGTCCGCTACATTGTTTTCTATTTTTTGGGTCAAATGAATTGTGTGGAAAATGGCATATATGCCCTCATCTCATGTAATTCAAACTGTTGCCAAAATTACCATAGAAAACGTGGAGTGGTAGAATGGAGAAATGTGTGCTTGCATTGTCAAATTGTTCACAATTTTTTGTCAAAGAAGTCAATGCTCCAACGTCCTTTTTTTTTTCTACAAATGAGGTAAAAATGTGCCCCAAACATGGGCTTAATTTTAATTAGATTAGAATCCTAATATAGGAGTTTAGTAGTAATTCAAATTTTACTTGTTGCATTAAATTCAAGTTGTAAGACTCCTTGTTTGACACCCATTTTTCTTCATTCTCATTCTCATTTTTTTTTCTCTTTCTTCATTTCAATCACACATTCTATCAATAAAATAATATTACACATAAACTCAAAAATTCTCCTTACTTTTTAACAACACATTCTTCCATCAATCACTATTCTAAATTAAATTCTTCTCAAAAAATTGGTGTCAAACAAGGGCTTATGATAATCAGTTGAATTTGAATTTGAATTTTAAAAAGAGTTTTGAGAAATTTCTCAAAATTATTATATTTTTCTTTATGCTTGATATTTCAAATCAACAAGTTTTAGTATGAGATTTTGTTCTTTCCCATAAATTTTCGTTACGTCACCCTCCATTTCAAATCAATTGTCCAAATCAAAGGAACACATATTATATCGAATGGTAGCTTTGTTACAAATTCAGCATGGCAATTTGTTGTACGGAAAGCCAATATCAAGATTCATATCGATTAGTATGGAACTCCATTTTGCCAGTTACTATCTCATTCTTCTGCTGGAGACTATGACAGACCTCATTCTAGTAGATGTGGTTATTCAGAGGAGGATTGGATGTCGGTTGGCTTCTTGTAGTCAATATTGTTCCGAGAATGAGACTATCAGTCACATCTTTATTGGCAGTAGCATCTCCAATAAGGTATGGCAACATTTTGGAACCAAATCTTTGCATTCTTCTTCATCTTTATTGATGGATTCCTAAAGGAATTGAAATTTTTCGAGATGGGTTTATTGTGAAATAGGCCAACTTTCAAAAAAGGAAACGAAGGTCGTATGAGCGATAGAACCCACAATGTTCTGGTGTCTTTAAAGGGAGAAAATAAGGAACTGTTTATGGCTTTAAATAGTTTTTTAGGTACATTTTTCTTAGTGACTAAGGTTTTTAATTTGTATATAGAAATATTTCGATTTTTGGGTTTTTTCTTTGGAAGCAAGGATTTATGAAAAAAAATTGGTGGCGAAGCGGTGATTCTTCCATC